>PVKA01000012.1:120034-291139 GCA_004027165.1 Ctenomys sociabilis | reverse complement strand
ACCTTTGATTTACCTCAGCAAGTCTTGCCATTGTTTTGCACTTAAATTAAAAGTCCAAAATACTCTTTAAATACAGAAATGGATGAGGGAAAATAATTTTTTTCATTGCTCTTGGGAATTTCTTTAAGCCTCCCTTGGCTGCCTAGGAACAAAGAATTTTTTTTTTTTTCTTTTTCTCTTGATGTTTTGAAGTTTCTGTTTTCTTCGCATCCAGGATTCTTCCCCCTCCCTTGTATGTGTTTTAGTCTAATAGTGCTTTTGAGTGCCCAGTTACTGCTGTGATAAGTGCCACAGAAATACTTATGTAGAAAGATAGATTACTCTGAACTGGTTTGTATTCTCCTTTTCCCAAACACAACTTCCAGTGACAGAAAAAAAGAAAATGCCACTAGCTTACAAAAATCAATGGTATTTTCATCTACACAAGAGTATGGAATTATGATAAAAGGAGTGATATAATCAATATCTGATTCCTGGAAGATAGAGCCTTCTCTTTGGAAGAAAAATATGAAAAAGAAAAAAAAAGGAATCATGTCTCAAAAAATAATGTCTTTGAGGAATACTCCTGCTCAGCCTGAAAGTGATAGGGTTCATTTCTCTCTAGCTTCAGTCCAAACTTGAGAAGGAATTAAAAGTGAATAAATGACTCCAGTATCATAAAACTAAAACACAGAAAGCAGTAAACTAAGCACCATATCATAACCAATGGATGAATGACCAGAGACTCAGGGCTGTAGAAACAAACTCAGCATGTTTAATTACCCCATCAAAGGATTTGAGACTTCGATAATAAATTGCTGCAGCATTTGAGAATAATCTGAATTAAAAATTCCAATTGATGATACGTCAAACTAAAATCTAAGAACTTGATGAGGTTGAAGATGGTGTCCCTGGAGACTTCCTTCAACATTTCAGTGTTTATAATCACCCAGTAAACATTTGAAGCCCCAACATGTTCAAATGATTAATTTAAACAAGAAACAAAGCAAGAGGAATTTGGTATGTGCGGGCCAGTGGCCTACTTCAAAGATTCCAAGAGCAGAGAATACTTTGTGATGGAAATTCTTTTCCTTGGGGGTTTCCTATTGCCACTCGGTATTCAAGATACTTTCCCATATTTTGCCTGACAAAGTTCAGCCTCCTCTAAAGAAACCAGACAATTCTTGACACAAAAAGGAAGATGATAGAAATCATTACAGAGTCAGTTTCATGGAAACCACTGTCACCGTGGGGAGCAAACTCTCTGTCAATTCAGGGCTGTGCACATGGTGCTCAGTTGCTTTGCATAATGTTTGTGCGCTTGGAAGCCAAAGAGGAGCATTTTAATTAATTTCAAGTTCTGTATTGCTTATTCCCATCAACCTCAGATTATTTTCGAAACTGTTTAAGAGCCAGTTTATCTTACGAACATTTCTAGTCTTCCCAATTGGATTTGAACTAGACCCTGAATCCCCAAGCTTACCTCAGAAATTCTCCAAGTATGTTCTTTTGTAATCACTGCATACGATGTGTTCAGAGCTTGCAGTGGTTACTTATTGCCAGTCCTGCTTGACTCAAGAGCTGTAGACTGGGAGCCTTCACTGCCTGGGGGCCTATCCACCTGCAAGCCCCGTGCCTCTGCACTGCAGTCTGAATCCAATCCTCCTTGGTTATTTTCATGAACATAAAGTCTAAGTGCTGTGTTTCTTCCTGAAATCTCTGTGAATGTTCACCTAAAATTCCAATATGGGAATTTTCTTCACTCTCATCTCACCTTGGAAATCTGAGCCAGGAGTAATGTCTCATTTTCTGCTCAGGCAGAAAACAGGTAGACCCATGGGCGTAGACTTTCCATTCAGGAGGCGTGCTCACTTAGCAGTCTAATGTATCTTCTCAACTTCAAGATACTGTTCCCTATGTCTTTGTGATTCAAGCTTTCCCAGCTTTCTTGACATAAAAATAGATGTCACATAAGTGCTTGTTCTTGTCTTTGTGTCTTTCACATTGCCTCACACAATGTTTTGCTCATAACAGCTATTGAACAACAAGGCTAAATCTAAATCTGATGTTGGATTTTCCTTAAATTATTGTGCCTGTTGTGAAATAAACACAACATATTGGGCAGTTTATCCCACTTGTAACAGGATTCTTTCCCTGATGGACATATGATTTTATGCATAATGTGTCCATGGGTCTACCTTTTAGGACTAAGGCAAGGAACACTGAATCATAGGAACAATGTGAATTTCTTGACAAAAAATGAGGATGAGAGATAGGAAGCTGTAGATAAAGGTGTTTCTACCACTGCACGACATAGGAGGGAAACTTGAGTTTATGGACACTATATGTTGAAGTGTATACACTGAAGACACTAAAGGAACTAGTCTGGAGAGATACTCAGAAAGCAACAAGGAAATATGAAGCCCACAAAGGGTCCTTGCTCTTGGTTCTAGCCTTGAGTTATGGGAGTAGCTGCAATGCTCTCTTTGAGTTTTGTGACATATTATTTATTCTTTACCATTTTGAGATAGGATCTCTCTTGGGGCTGGGGAAAAGGCTCAGTGGAATAAGTGTTTGCTTCCCTGGCAAGAGCAAGGGCCCGAGTTCAATTCCTGGTTCTGCAAAACAAAAACAAACACAAAAAGAAAAGTAAAATGAAATAGGACCTCTCTAATTTGTTGTGTTTCTTAGACTAGGCTTGAATTTGCGATCCTCCTGCTGCAGCCACCCAGAATACTTTAATGATAGACAGGAACCACCATGCCCAGCTTTCCTGTATTTCCTATTAATAAACTCTGTTCTATTTTATCTACCTCAGCCTAATTCATTACTTATGATAAACAGATTCCTGATTGTTTGGGGACAAGAAAAGTGATTTTTAGATATGTAAAATGTCCTAGGGAAGGTGATTGCATTAAATACCTATTGCTGCTATAACAGCAATCTTTAACATGACTTACAGGCCAGCCAAATAGCTCAGCAGATTAAAGAGCCTGCTTAGGAAGACCCAGTAGCCTCTACCCCCATACCCCCCCACCCTGCTGTGCCCCCAGGCATGTTGAGAAGGCAATTGAGACAGGGCATGGTGACATGTGCTTGTAATCCTAGCTCTTTGGGAGGCTAACACAGGCAGATCACTATGAGTCCAATTTACATAGTGTGACTCTGGAAGACCCTATAAATAAATAATAAATAAATAAACTTAAAATAACATTCTAAATCAATGGTTCTAGAGCTCAAAAGTCTGGTTTTTTGTTGCTAATTTTTCATTTTTAAAAGTTATTAATGACAGTTATTATACATACGTTTACATTCCTTGTTTGAAGCTGCAACATGTGCAAAACATATCTTAATTCCTTTCTGCATTCTCTTTGATTCTCTTTGTCCCTTCCTCTGTCTCTTAATCCCCTTTCTATTTAACTGGCAAAGCTCATAGCATCAGAATGGCAACATTTTATTATGGAAATTGGAGGAGAAAATTACTTTTGTGTTGCCTGGCTCCATGCAGCTGCCAGCACCCTTGGACCCATGGTCTTCTCCTTCCATTATCAAAGAGCAATAGTGAACTGAGTGCATTTTGTAGCACATTACTCTTTCTCTTCTTATGTATTCCATGTTTAAGGATTGTGTGGTTATATCAGTTATCTCAGGTAATGCAAGGTAATACCCTCATTTGAAATCTGCATCTTAAACACATCTACAAAGCATTACTCTACCTACTGTATCTCAAACCTAAAAGAATGTATTGTACTTCTTTTTGCTTGTCCTGTTGGTTATCATTTTCTGTATTACTTGCAATAAAACCTGGTAGTATGTAGGTGCTCAATAAATGTCTGATAAAAATTGAATTTTTTCAGTCCCTCCATAAACCCACATAATGCCTTTTATCTTTGATAAAAGGAGAATTAAAGCAATAGCACATACGTATACCAATTCTGTTATTTAACATGCAACGTTTAAGGAGGCCTTTCATGTTTATATGTAAAGTCTTTGGGTCAGACACACCTTGTTTGAATCTTTTCTTCATGGAATTATCGTTTCTTTGCAAGAGAGAAAAAATGTAAAGTGCCTAGGATACAAAAGCTAACATGTTGATCACATGGTAATCACTCTCCTAACTTATTTCTATATGTATTCTCATAAAGGAGAGGAAAACCTCTAGGTGGAATCATGCCATGATTTCCATGCTAGAAGATACAAAGTTTATCATCTCTTCTTGTCTATTCTGGGGCAGGAAATATAATGTCTATTTGCAAAGATATCCACCTCCAAATTGTCAGAAATGTCCTTGTCCTAATCCTTAGACACCATGAATATCTTGAGGAACAAAGATTGCCAGTGTAATTAAACTTGTTAATGAGGTGACCTTAGACTATCCTACCTTATCCACATGGCAAGTATAATCGAAGATTCTCAGAAATATAATGAGTAAAAAATTTTAGACACGAAAGAAACTATGAGAGAATCATAAGAAAAATGCATGATTTTTTTAGAGGAAGGGGCTGTGATCCAAAAAATGTGTGAAGTTTCTAGACTTGAAAAATAAATTAATGGAATCACCTCAAGGCCTTTTAAAATAAAACAAAGACTTGTATACACACCAATTCACTTAAGTGAGACCCATGATGGGATTTATGATAGTACAGAAAGTATGTGTGGTGTTTTCATCTTCTAAATTCATGGTTATTTTTTATACCAGAAAAGGAAAACTAATACTGAGCAATTTCTTATTGACTCTTGACATTTTTCTTTTACTAGAATATACTTATTTTTAAAAAACAACCATTTGATTTTCTCGTTTTAAATGAAATCAAACTCCGATATAAATGTCTTGATGAACCCTTGTGGGATTCCCCATTCTTTTTCTTCTAGAAATACCTGAGATGTGGAGAGCTTGGCATGCACAGTGCTTAGATGCATCTTCAGTCTTTCCTCTACAAACTAAAAGCCTATTATTCATCCAGCACCCAGGCTTCCCTGTCTCTCAATGTTCTTATGAGAGGCAACATAAAGATTTGATTTCGGATTCAGCTCCATAAGAAGGGCGTTACTGGGGAAGGCAGCACGCAGATGCACCAGGAGGCTGCCCGCCACACTCATGACCCTCCTCCTCCACCATGTTTCTTTCCTACTCATGGCAACAGAAGTGAGATACAATGTCTGATATAAGATACAGTGGTTGTATTTGCTCCAAAAAATGTAAATTTTTGCTCATTCCTGTCATCTCCCTCCTTCTCCTCATTCTCCTGTCGCTTTTTGCTGTCTGCTTCTTTTCGGTTCAGATTTTAGTACTGATCACCATGGGAAAGGAAATTCCTAGGGTGCATCGTCACTGATGTATCAGTACCATGGACAATGCTGCCGCTTGCCCAGAGGTGTCCTATCATTCTTGTAATTATTTCATTTAAAAATTCATTTTGGGGGGCTGGTGAGATAGTTCAGCAGGGTAAAGCATCTGATTAGGCAAACTTAGGGAGGTGCAGGGACAGTGACCTAATCCCCCGCCCCCAAGGCGGGCTGGGCCGGCCACGAAGTCAGGATGTAGTGGTGCATATCTGTAATCCCAGCGCTGGGGATAATAAAAACAGGAGGATCACTATGAGTCTGAGCTGCGTAATGAGATCCTGGAGCAACCAAATATGTTCAAAAATAAAATAAATAATTAAAAAGCTCATTTCTAAATATGTTCCCTTTTCTTCACACTGTTTTTCACACATTCATGCTCCCTCTAGCCACAGCTGACTGAACCCAAACTCATTTCTAGTTGATCAATTTTTTGAAGACATTCATTAGCACCCTGCATTGTTAACCACTAATATATTTATCTATATTCTTAAGCTCTTTTCCCAGTTTCCACTTTTGATACTTTTTCACTCTTTCACCCTGAAACAAAGCTACAAAATCATCTTGGACTTGAAATTCTTGTTCTTTGGCCCCATTTAAACTCCACCTATGAGGCATTAATATGATTATAGTAAATCGCATGAAAACTTTATATGCAAACACAAAAAATATATATGTGAGTAAGGTGGTAAAATTATAAGTAACTTCCTAAGATTTGACCTAAGTCATTTCTGACTCCACATAATATTCTCAGTTGAGTTTTATAAAAGTCTTCTTCCATTCTCAAATTCACAACCCGTACACTTGTATTGAATCAATCATTTTCTTTTCCATTTCATTGGATAATGTAAGTGACCTCAAGAAAGGAAGGCTTTCTTTTCCTTGTTCTTTTCTTCTTATTCACTTTCTCTCTGATCAGTGAATGTCCATCAGCTGCAAAGCCTATTAGACCTACCTACACCTTTCACTTCTAGCCTCTGAAACCTCATCTGGAATATTGGTTCTTAATTATGCTTCATTTTCTCTTTTATCACCTGACTACATTCTTCCTTTCTTCCTTCATGTTGATTCAGGTTTCCCTTTTTATGTGAACATGACACTGCTACTGCTCACTGAGCTATCGTCCAACTTAGAAAATAAAATAAGAATATTCTACATGTTCTACCTTCACTTCCTCAACCCCATCTATTGGAGATTCAGCCCTCATCACTCAAAGGAGTCCGCTCTCTGGTTCACTGAAAATTCCTTCATTACAGAGCTGATGGGTTTTTCTCCTCTACATGGTCCTGCCCCTGGATGGTTTTACTGAAGTTCTCACTGTGGGCCAGTTCCTTGGTAAGACCCAGTTCTCTTTCTGCATTTATGTTGCTTGATGCTGCTTCTTTCTCTTTTCAGCTTGGTGGCTTCTGCTTTTTTGCCATCTATCATAACAATGCTTTATTGGAGAATTTTATGCTCCTATAACTTATCTCTCTTTGAATTGCTCATTTTTATTTAGAAAACCTAGAATTTCCTATTGTTTTCATACTGTCTTTGCTACCTGTGAGGTCCCTCCAAGAGGCTCCTGATATTGAAGGGTTGGGTGCTGATGGTCTTTTGGAAAGTGACTGAATCACTGAATCACCGAATCACCAGCATCTTCCACTGATGAGATTTGAGTTTTATGTCAGTGCTGAATTCTGAAACAAGGAGCTAGAATTTACCCGAAAGGTGAGGATCACAGGGCATGACCTTGGGTACTAAGTCTGTTCCCCGCCCTCGGTCTGTCTTTTGGGTCATTCCCTTTCTCTCTGCTTCTGGCTTCCATGAGGTTAGAAGCTCTGAGCCACCATGTGTTTGTGCCATGACCTGTGGGATCCTGCTTCATATCAGGCCTGCAGCAATGGAACAAGATAACTCTGACTGAAACCTCTGAAATGATCAACTGAAATAAATTCTTCAACCTTCAATCCCTTTATGGTAGGTATTTTGTTACAGCTTACTAAATGCCTTACTTAAAGAAGCCATTACCTTTTAAAATTTCCACATTTTTACAGAGTAGAGTTTAAAATTCCCATTTTACTCTTTCTTTTCCAAATCACATTATTTTTGTTATATTTCAACAATATACTCTTTCCTTTAATGGATAAAAAAATAATTTGATAGAATAGGCAGATCAAAGTGTTTTTAGCCTTATAACATAGAGGTGTGTGTGTGTGTGTGTGTGTGTGTATGTGTGTGTGTGTGTGTGTGTGTGAATGTGTGTGTTTGTTGAGGGTAACTGTGGTATTCAGCTGTTAAATATGCATTGTCACCATTTATATATTGATATCTTGAAAATTTACTTTGCGTATTATCATATGAAACATTCTGAAACCATTCAGTTAATAAACCTGTGTAACTCACTTTAACCAAATGTTTCCATACTGATTTGACCTTATAAACTTTTTGTTCATCGTTTTTAATAAAATCTTTTTGAACACTCAGGAAAATGTCATCCCAACATACCAAAGCATTTCTATTGTGTCGACAAATCTGATCAGATCTTGATTTTACCGCTTATTAGCTCTGTGGGCAAGCTACTCAGCCTCTCTGAATTTCTACATGTTCAGCAATAATAACAACCACCTCAATGGTATCGTTTAAGGATTAGAAATAGTGCAAATAAAATACCTCACATGGCATTTAGCACACAGTAAGTATCCACAAATGTTAGTATCGCTAATGTGATAATTATTATACTGCATTATAATTATTTATGTATGTGTCTCACCCAGGCTACATTCCACATTATCTTGAAGCCTCTATGATTCATATTCTTTAGAAAATGTCTTGTACGATGTTTTATTCCATGAATAGTAAGTTGAATATGTGGTATACATGTTCATATAGGCAGAGATATACATATATAGATTGATTAAAATTCAGACTCAATTTATATCTAGAAACCACAACTGATTTTTCAGGAGAACCATTTCTACATTTAATAAATTGCTTATTAAAAATGTAGAAGAAATTGAAATGTGTTATTTTCATCATTAACCACTATTTTCAAAGTAGTTAATTGAATTGTTTCATGTCTCTCTCCTTCATGAATGCTACTGTGTTTGCATTTTTTTTTTTAATTTTAGTACAGGGTCTACAGGGTCTCACTACACAGATCAGACTCGTAGTGACCCACCTGGACCCACAAGCACTGGGATTACAGGCATGCACACCGTGCCAAGTCTCAATTGTCCTCTCAGGACGCCCCTGGGGGGGGGGGGTAGCATGACACGCTGGGGATTGAACCTGGCTGCTGTATCTGTGTAAATAGGCACTCTAATCCATTGAGCTATTTGGTGGGCCCTTGTGTTTGCATCCTTACTAAGTTACTGTATCACTGGCCATAGGGTGCCGCAGTTTCTAACATGTTTTCCAACAACACTTAAGACATTTCCAAAGGATGGCACGCAGTTGTTCTGACAGCACCTATCTCCAGTGCAAACCAGGGTTGTAGAATGCCGTCGCTTTTTTGTGTTGATTTGGTAGATAGTGCATCTGTGGTTCAGTTATGTAGAATATAATTTAAAGCTAGAAAAATGGTTCACATTTTATGCACTGAAAGTAGAAATTTGCTTTAGAAGAAATCAGCACCATAGTAAAATAAGCAAACATAATACATGATTTACTTCAAATAATCAGTAGTTAAAGATGAATGCAAATGGTCAAATGACTTGGAAAAAAAATGGCCAATGCAGCTTTTACGATAATTGAGTACAAGAATTTATACTAATTTATCATTTTTAATATGCTTTGTAAATAAGTCTCTTCTCTCCTTTTTTTCCAAACACACTGAATTGAGCAGGTTGACACAGGCTGAGTGACATAGGACATTCTGGTTACAATGACAGCTTAAACAACTCTCCCTTCAGCTAGCACTCACTTCATCAACAATCTCTAGTTAAAGAAAGCCTTGCCACAGCTAAAGCAAAACCTAAGGAAAAAAAGTAGATAGGCCTTCCTTCTGGAATGTTCTTTCTTCAGAAAGATTGTATGATTTTAAATAAAATCTAAGGCTTAAGCCGAATTTCTAGTTTTAGCATTTATAAGCTCTGACCTTCAGAAAAATGCATCTTGTACTATGAATAACCAAAAGAAGACAACAATATGCAATGTGTTAATTATTGAAACTGTCCTACTAATTGGTTTTGAAACTGTCTCATTGCTATTTGTTTCTCAATAAAATGATTTAAAAAGTAAAATTATTTCCAGCAGGAAAAAATGATTTAACTTCTAGAGGTTTCTGATTTCTGTCCTGTAAAACTGATTAATACTACCTATCTCATGGAGAGATTTTGAATCTGAAATGAGTTGGTGGATGTAATGCCCTTAAACTGGGTTGGTGGCTTATAACCGTAGCACTATCGGGTCCTGAACCAGGAGGGTTACAATGTTGAGCCCAATTTGGGCAACTTGGTGAGACCTGTTTCAAAATTTAAAAAAGGCTGGGGGTGAAACTCAGTGAAAAGGATCCACGTGTCTCTATTACTACACAAAAAACTAAATCTACCCCAAATGTCATTTATAACTGTTTGGTTCTGTAGTCAGAACCACGCCCACTGACTTCGCAGCATCTCCCCTAAGCCCTCTGCATTCTGAAAATCCTGATTCAAAGTTCCTGTCTCAGAAAGGTCTACACTGACAAACCCATCCAAAGTAGCTCCCAAGACTTTTTATTCCCAGCACTTATTACTCTGTGTAATTATCTGATGTATTTTCCATTTTTCTCTTCTCCCACTTTAATAGAGTACAGTCTTCTTGCTATGCCTAGCCTCACATCCCCAGTGCATAAAGAACGACTGCATTTTGTAAGTGCTCAGTGAAGACTGAGGGAGTGTTCCATGAGATGGTCTGGTACAAAGGACTCTGCCTACCAGTATTTAAAGAAGTGCAAATGGCTCCTGCTAAGCATACACCGCAGAATCAGTTCTGTTAGGAATAAAGCAGAAGCCTGCAGCCACTAAGCTTTTGAGCCCTAGGAACCATTCATGCATATCCATACCATAAATTCTTAGTTCACTTTACCTAATATGTTTATTTTTATCCGAATATTTAAATAACTATAAATTCTTTGCTTTAGAATTCAACTTGGTCTGAATTACAGTACGGAGAGATAAAGAAAGTAAGACCATGTTCTGTTTGCTTAAACATAAAAGGTAAATTAGAAAATTAAAAAATTTTGCAACTAGCATAAGTAAACAACCAAAACCCCAATGAGTCAATAATTTCCACGGTTTCACAGGGCCTTGTATTTGTTGGTTAATTAAAATGACCTAAAGGGTTGAACTCTCTTCTTCTGGGAGTTAGTTTAAAGTTCTGATATTGCCCTGAGGGAGTGGCCATATTGTTTGACTCTCTTGTTTTGGTAGGAGACTGAGGACATAAGCAAGCCAGCGATGACGTCTGAGTTCAGAGTCACTGGACTTTCAGAGTGGAACGGGGCTACCACCAACTTCATGTTAAAGGTAGAGTGGATGAGCCCCAGGGAGAAAATACACACACAGCTAGGTCTGGCCTTTTTTCCTATAATCAGTGCTGGGTTTTTTCTCATTACAAGATTAAAAATTAAGCTGATTATGAGATTTATCTCCAAGTCTTTAACCTAAAATGTTTAGTTGATTAAAACAGTTATCAGCAATAGTTATTTTGGCCAGAAAGTGGTCAATGAATCACGTGCACATGGGAAGCTTAATCACTTGTGCATATTAAACTCAAGGCACCATTAGGAAGTCATTATCCATATTACCATCTTAGCGATGGGAAGAGTGAGGCTTCGCCGGGGCATCTGCACACGACCCCTCTGCTAATAAATTACTGAATCAGTGTTGGTCTCCTGATCTGATTGCAAAGCTTGCCCTGCTGACCTTGAGACAGGCTGACACCCGGGAGCAAATCCTCCCCGTCTATTTTCATATAACTTAAAGATAACGAAACGTTTACAGCTTTAAATCTCATGATATTTCAATTTCTGTCTTCATAAATTAAGTCTTGCTGAAAGATAGCCTCATTCATTTTGTACGCAGTACCTGTGGCTGATTTCTGGCCTTTAGGGGAACACTGTGCCGTTAACAGCAGAGACCACATGCGTAGCTGAGCCTAAACCATTCACCATCTTTACCTTTACTGAAATAGTTAACAGACTGTTATTCTTCATTATTAAACTATATTACTCCCCCCAACATTTTATAGCTGAAAAAATATAAAATCGTTGAAATATATAATAAAATACCTCAGTAGAACAGATATATTTAAAATAAGGACAATTCCATTTGTGAATGGAGAACAGGACCTAGGAGCAACTACCTTAGGCTAGGGAAACAAAACCTCCACTGGATTCTATTATAGCAAAGCATGTTATCCTTCAGCAGGTGATACGGATTCCTGTTAAGAAGTATTCTCTTGTACAATTCACGTAACAAGAAAATTTACTTCTAATCTACAGTAATGATTCACAAGGTACGCTTAGGTCCAGAGGATCTTTGCAAATCCCCGAGACATTTTGATCTGTAAGATTAAAACCATTTTAATAATGTCACTGAGATACGATTAATCTTTTTCACTTTCTTTTTTCCATGAATGTACTGTGGAGTTTTCCAGAGAATATATGTCTAACAAATGATATTACTACAGGTGGAAAAATGGAGCCAGATAGGACACTCCAGCTCTTACCGGAGCCAGATACTGAGGAGAGTGACAGAAATGTCAAACAATGGTGCTCTTCACAAATTTTTTTTCATTTTAGAAGACTTAGATATTTAGCCACAAAAATATATCATTTATATCAACACACAATGACTTATTATTTTAGCATACTAATAAATAATTATGTTTGGTGCCTCACTATTAATTTCTAGTGGGGAAAAAATACCTAGATATAACTCAGACTTACATTCTTTCTATGCTCAAAAGAATTGTAAGACCAAACTTTTCATTTGATTCATTCACCCTTCACCATGAAAGCCTTGTCCCGCCTTGAATGTGATGTCCTTCTAAAGCATTTTCTGTTGTCGTACTGGAGAGTCCCACTCCAGAGTCGCTGTCAACATTACCCAGTACTCAAGCAGCATTACCTGCAATATACATTGATTCTTCTCTTTCCCATTCTCAGCCTCTCCCTTCAAGCCCCTGGCCCTCCCCATTGACAAAGGTCTGTTTTAACTTTCTTTTCTTCTTTCTCCCCACCCCCTCGACAGTTTCCTTTTCGTTTTGCACAGGTTCTTCTATTTCACACATTTCACAAACTCTAAGAGTGAAGTTCAAATTGCTGAGTTCATTTTCAGATGATTCCGATGCAACTCCTCTTGGGCCAGTGCCGGGTAACTCTGATAGAGACAAGGTTGTTAGAGTTTGTTATGGGCTCTCTCCTCCTCCTCTCAACTTCATACGTTGGAATCCTACCTACTTGCTACCTAGAAGTAAACTGCAGAGTCAGATTGAAAATTACAATCTAATGCGAATATCCGTATAATTTTCAATTTAATTAAATTTATTGTTACAAAGTAGGTAGGTATACATAATGATCACATTCATTTCAGGGCATTTGTATCTGTACATGATATATATTGATACCTCTCTTTTCCAATTCATATATCCGCCCTTCAAACCCCTGCCTCTCTTGATTAACAAAGTTCTATTTTGTTTGTTTGTTTGTTTGTTTTTTTAAGGGAAGGGTCTGCAGGGTGTTCAGGTTCTCACTACTAGATGGGACTCATAGTGATCCACCTGTTTGCAGCCTTCTAAGTGCTGGGATCACAGGCACCGTAGCCAGTCTCAATTGACATCACAGTGTGCACTGGGGACAGGGCCAACCCTGCAGGCCCGGGATGGAATCCCCTGCCTCTGCACCTGCTTTAATCTGCTGAGCTATTTGGTCTGCTCTCAAAATTCTATTTTAATTTATCTTTCTTTTCTCATTTTTTCCCATCCTTCTTTTCCCCCTCCCCCTCTATAGGTTCCTTTTCCTTTTGAGCAGTTTCTTCCTATTTCACAATGCTTTCATCTGTCTTTTCAGTTTCTTCCATCCAAGACATAATGCCATCTTTACATGGGTAACCAATACATTTTTACTCATAATTATGGTCTCAAGATCCATCCCATGTAGCTATAAATGTTTCAAATTTATCCTTTATAGCTAAGTCATGCCGCACTGTATGAAAATCCACATCTCTTTTTTATCTATTCATTTGTTGACGGTCATTTGAGTTGACTCCAAGATTTAGCTATTACAAATTCTGCCGCTATACACGTGGGTGAACATACTTTGCTGTGATAAAATGCTTTTAATTTGTCCAGGAATATGTCCAGAAGAAGAAGAGGAAGAAGACCTGAGTCAATGGCTGCTTTCTGAGGAGTCTCCATGCTGATTTGCACAATGGGATGCCTTGAGCCATCCTGCACTGGAGAAGTGTTCTTTTCCCTCTCAGCTCTCGCGGGATTTTTTTTTTTTTTTTTTTTTTTTTTTTTTTTTTTTTTTTTTTTTTTTTTTTTTTTTTTTTTTTTTTTTTTTTTTTTTTTTTTTTTTTTTTTTTTTTTTGGCAGTTGTTTTCTTTTCTATGCTTTGTGATATAGGCACAAAAAAATACCTCCTATCCCTTTTTGTTTTCCCCCTCTTCTCCTCTTTTCGCTCCTCCTCCCTTCTCCTCCTTTGATATCCCTTTATCTGGTGCTCAGTCACAGGCTTTAATGTCAATGATCGCTAAGCAATATCGGGCTGACAGCAGTCATTTCCATTAATTTCATTCATTCTTGTACTCCTTTCCTCTACCTTGTAAGAATGCAAGTGGGATTCTGCCAGGCCCAGAGCAACTGACATAAGTAACTTGTAGCCATTATTTTGAGATGTTGATAGTTTTACAAAACTTTTTTTTAACCTGCATGAAGGCAGGTTCATCTCTTGCCCTCTATGTCTTCTTTACATCTGAGGAAAAGAAGCAACTGACGGATGATTTTCAGGTAATCTCTAGCTTCAGTGCAATAAATGTGTAGGTACTGAACTTGAAAGCTTGTGACATTTGACAGAATATCAACAGAACTGTTCTGCTCAGCTTCAGTTGGGACTGGCTATGTAAAATTATATCACAGCAGATGAATGGCACCATTTCAACAGCTATGAAACAATAACCTTCTTAGCTATGTTTAAGTTTGTGAGACACAGAAATGTGGAAAATGCTCCCATGGAGCCACTTAGAAATGCAGACAAGCCGCATTTGGGATTGGTTTGTTTGGATGTGATGTTTCATGAAGGACGGTTCAAGTAGAATCACAGGGAAATGGAATAAAATATTAAGTGATAATGTTCCTCGAATTATTAGCCGTACATGAGAACCACTTTGTTTCAGTTTCACTTACATACCTGCTTCTACTTTCTATGAATCGCTACTTCACAAGGGCACCCTCAACCCTGTATGATTATGAATCTTAAGTGTGAGGCAAAGAAAATATAAGCCTCTGTGGTAATTTGATCAACAAGCTGGGGATCTGTCTCAGTTGCACAGTGCCTGCCTGGCAAGTACAAGGTTGCTGGTACCAAAAATAAATACATGTGCAAAAGGAGCAAGAGAGAGGTGGAGATGGAAGGAGGTAAAGTGGAAAGGGAATTAAAAATGAATTAAGATGTATCACATACATGTTCCAGTTCCTCATAAGGCATTTAAACATTATGTACTCACGTGTACAAATAAATTTGCAAAACTTTGTATAAGTACCAAAAGCAAAGCCATTGAATCTTCTGGATTTTCCAAAGTGGGTCCCAACACAAATATCACTCTGAACACTGACATGCTTCTTGGGATTTGTAGAAGTAACTCCTTGACTAATCACAGTTCTATTTGCTACCACGGTCTGCCATGTATGGATCAATTCTTGGGTTCAACAGAAATATTAGCAACTGTCATGAATTGGGAAGGCTCCAAGGTATCTTTAGTGAATAATGCCACATTTATTATGTTGCAAGACAGAAAGTCATGTCAGAAACCAAATCACAAAGTCATCATTAGGAAGCAAAAGATAACCAGAAGCAAATTGCCCTTGAAACTGGGATGCACATGAAACTGAATCTTTGCCTGAGACTAAAGCACTCCTTTATGTAAGACACTGTGTTTATTCAAATGATAACCTGTGTGTATCAGCATGCAGGGTACTCTGTAAATACAACACTCTCCCATTCACGGTAAGCTTTTTGGGAAGAGCCTACAAAGTTTGTTGTGAATAAACATGAAGAAGAGAGACCACATTGCTGTCCCAACTGTCCAAATGTGTCAAGAGACTTTCATTTTTCTTTTCTTGGTAGTTAATTTCTTTAAAAAAATTCAGAACAACTGTAGAAAAGATGAAATAACTTCAGATGGGGTAAGTAGAAAGAAGACTACATCATGTGTCTGGATTTTCTCTATGTCTTTCAAGAACTTTCATTGAAAGTGTAACTCACTTTTAGTGAGAAGAGTTAGGTGGTGAGGGTTAAAGATATTTTTATTAAAACAGAGCAAAGTACATCCCAGGAGATTATTTAATCTGGTCGTTAACAACTATGTTTATGCTAGTAATCAAGCTACTAAAAATCCTGAAGAAGATAGATACTCAATACAATTTTGATAATAAAAAAGAAAAAAAGAACCACAAAAATGTAATTTACAACACTAGAGACCAATTATGTGGCCCACCCAATGCATTTTCTGTTGATGTTTTGTGGGAATTCTTGTTTTGGCTCATGATCTTACATACCTCACTTCCTTTCTGGACCAAGCATGTCCTTGATAATGTTTTATGGAATGCATGTTTTGTTTATTCATTTTTTCTGGCTAAGCCCTATGAGTACATATTTGAGACATAAAAGGAAGAAAGACTTAAATTGACTACTGCTGCCAGCCAACATCAAGAAGTTTTTCTAATGTCTATGAGACAGCAAAAGAAGGTTCCTGCTTTCCAAAATACTCTCCAATACTTGGTAATGTCAAGCTTTCTAGTGTTTATCTAATAGAGATAAAATTATGTTTATAAATATAAATTTATATATCTATAAATTATGTTTTGTTTTGCTTTTATTTCTGATTTGAAATGATGAAGAGAATTTCTCTATGAATTAGAGAATATCATGATTTCATCTTCTGTAAATTAAACTAGATTTCTTTGTGTTGCTAATTCTCAATGATATTTTGATAAGTCCTACAACAGTAATAATTATTGCCAGGTAACACAGACAGTCAAAAAGAAATCAAAAGTATGAAGCTAAAAAATTGAAAATGCATACAAAGACAGAAAGTCAAACCTGCACCATCAAATCCAAACAGAAAATAGAGAAACCTAGCTGATATTTCGGACAAGACATCAGCAACGGTTTTTCTTCAAAGGATGAATATCCTTTGATATCCTAATTTTAGGCTTTGTAGACCCAGAGAACCCACTGCAAGCACTCAACTTCATCACAGTACACAACCAGCTGCACATCATGTATCAAAGAAGGGATCTGACTGTGTGCTAATTAAATTTCATTTATACAAATAGTAGGAAGACCAGATTTGGTCCCTGGACAACAGAATGTTAACTGGTGATTTGGACACAATAAGCTTTGATTTTTCTTTATTTTGTTTAAAGTGAATTTTGTACCTGTGTGGTCCAATTCTAAATTGTGCTACTCTTTGACAGTCTCACGGAATGCCTTGATTTTATACTACCATAATTAAATTGTCAGCATTCATTTTATTTTGGAGCATAAATAGAACTCATCTAGCCATATATTCTTTCCTTTATGTCTAGTAGTACCCATGTGTTCTCAATGGTATGATTAAAATTTAATGTTCCTTTTTATGACTAATGTTTTGGTAGTTTACTGTAAAAGTCAAAATTGATATTTTCTAAAGCCACACACAAATATTCATATATTTTAGAGGTCATGAATATCGACTACAAGGTTAAAATGCTTATTTGCATGACACAATAATTTGATATTTATTATTGCTATAATTTTCTAATAACTATTTGCAATTAGTTAATTATATCATGCTCTGTGCAATATTTCTTCAGTGTTGTTTTTTATTAGCCTATGTTTGTAGTATACGGTGTCCATATTCCTGGTAGGGAGTTGGTGCATGTACCTAACTCATCTCAACTCTGTATTCATTCTCTTACCTCCTCTCTCGCCCTGCTCTTGGATCTCTTTCCCATTTGAGAAAGATTTATTTGCCTCCTTCCTTCTAGCTGGCTTTTATTTTATCCTCTATTCACATTTTAGACTTGTCTTCTAAGTGACTCTTAGGCTTGTGGATCTGCTTTGTTTCACTTAACATTATGGTCTCAAGGTGCACTGTTTTCTTTAGTATTCGTAAGACTCAAATATTCTGAGCATTCACAGGCTTCTGAGTTTACCCAAAATTGAAATGTGAACTGCTAAGATACATTGTACAAGTTTTTCATTTATTAGTGAGTAATAAATG
The DNA here is from genome assembly GCA_004027165.1 of Ctenomys sociabilis. NCBI lineage: Eukaryota > Metazoa > Chordata > Mammalia > Rodentia > Ctenomyidae > Ctenomys > Ctenomys sociabilis. The sequence continues at coordinate 273,368 of PVKA01000012.1, read as the reverse complement.
AAAATAAGTGTATCAACAATTATTTCTAATTTTATATTATTGAGAATCTTCATTGTTCTTTTATTTGTAAATTAGGCATTATGAACCATTATCAAATTTCCAAGTAGAAGAAAGGAATTCGTTTACATTTTCCTTTAAGTTCCTAATTTCAAGTCACTTGTTCATGTCCCTCTTATTAGAGTACAAATCAGGAGACCAGGAGATTTAATTGACAAGTAATTAGCAAGTCTTTCATAAGAATTGGAAATGATTGACTAAAACAAGCAATTTTCACATGTGCTCATGTACTAAAATTAAATAATTTTGCAAAAATAAATCTAGAGAAAAGAAAAGGTCTTTATATAGATATTAACTCTGAAAATATCAAACTGCGTAAAACAGCTCTTACTTATGATCAGTGAAAATGTATGTGCTAAAGAAAGACACACACTAGGTTTATTTGCTGATGTTTCCCTTTACCTCCAATAGGAATGATTAACCTGCATCAGTTTTTAAACTGAAGGCTAATGTTTTTCAGTCGAATGAATATTAGCTGTTGTACTGGTCATACTACAAAAGTGCTAATGATCATGACATCTGGCCCTTTCCACTTCAAGTCTAAAGAAGGTTTCTTTATTAAAACCTAAAATTGACCCATGTAAGAACCTGATAGCCATGCATCTGTGCACAACTTCTACTTCATTAGGTCAGACACATCTCCTATGTCCATGTATTTCATAAGTCATTCCCACGTCAATTTAGTGCCCATAACAGATGACTCAAAGGTGCCCATTGCTCGGCTAGACTTATCTTACTTTAACCCAGAATAAAAGCATCTCAGTGCTACCTTCTACATAGAAAATAATATAATGCACAAATGATCCATTTGAAGGATATCTCATATTCCTAATGGTAAAGGTAGAAGATTCAAATAGATAAAACAAGGTATTTTTCACTCCAACCTAGATATGGTCTCTTTAAGGTTTTCTAATTCTTGGGAAAACTATAAAATACATGACTGTAATTTTGAAATTACCATTTGAACCATGGGAACTTATTTGTGAACAAAGTCCCTTCAACCAAATAATTTTAATAGGATAAAAACAACATAGACTACGTATCGATCTTTAGCTTTATCTATTGGCCTTCATACTTCTCTTTCTCCTAAATGAAAGTCTGAGAAACTTTTCATATAAAGGGTAGTGAATATGTAACATTTCAAAGTTCATAGGACACAGTGACTCTAATTCTGTAACAAGTAAATAGTCCTAGAGAAGGCATCCATGAGTGTGTATTGCCTTAATCAAACCTTGCATCTGGACCCAGAAATCTGAATTTCTTACAATTGTCACATGTCAAAACTGATTTTTTAAAAAATGTTTAAAAATATATAAACTACTTAGTTGCTATAAACACAAGTGACAGGCCAGGTTTATCGGAAGGGATGAAGTCTGCGAAGTTCTGTTCTCCATCTGCTGAGTGTGTCTATCGGATGGAGGAGCTCTCTCATTGCCAGGAAAACATACCCAAGACCCACAATGGAAAGGAAAAGAGATTTAACTTTGGCTCCAGGCTGCCATCCATAGTCCCACAGGTCCATGCAGAGACATCAGGACAGAGGCAATGCGGGATCCAAGCAGCTCACTTCATAGCAGCTGGGGAGATTAGACTGGACTTTGTGCCTTCAGGACGCACAGCTTCAAAATCAAGTTTGCTGTGGCTCACACAAACTGGGCCCTGCCTCCTAACCATATCCTCAGCTGTGATCCCTAGTGGTTTTTGAAAAATCTTTTTGAAAAATCCCATAGTTCAATGCAGTCAACAATACTGATAGAGAAATTATTCTATGTATTTTTTCTTCCTTTTTTCTTAGTCAATTACTGCTTCCAGATAAATGTGCTCTCTTCTCTCCTCCCTGCTGGCCGCCACATCCAGAGTAGACTACAGTGTCTTCCATGAATCCCTCAACTCTCTCACCTCCCCCTCCTCCACTCCCAGTGTCTTCCATGAATCCCTCAACTCTTTTGCCTCCCCCTCCTCCACCTCCAGTGTCTACAAAAGGTAAAAAGGGACATTCAATGACTTTCAAGAAACTAAAATTTTGTTGGGAAAAGCCTGCCTTCCAAACAGCATCTCAAGAATACAAACTCTAGGAAAGAAGAAAAAAAAAAAGAAAGAAAGAAAGAAAGAGAAAAAAAAGAGAAGTATTCAAGAGTATTCCTTCTATGGTGCTCTCTGTTCCTTTGATTTAAAACATCCCCTGGTACAGTAGAGTGGCGATACTTCAAACAGAGTCAGCTGGATATTGGATCCTTTCATATCTAACCCTGCACAATCCACTTCATGTAGGTTATACTGGCAAGATAGCCTCCTAGATGTGAGAAGATAGCAAAACTGACAGAAAATAACTCATGATGACAACTTCCCTTGGAGGGGAGCTTTAAAAAATAATAATCTGCTGTGTAATTATCTGCATTACCATCAAGATGTGATAAATTTTACATATATCAATGAGTAAGGAAAAAACAGTCATAAACTAATCATCATATTCAAAATATTAGAAACTCAACTCACCAATCTACAGTGGAGAATCTACTGGCATACCCCTTTATGTGAAAGAATCACTTCTCACCAGAAATACCCGCAAAAGATATCTGTTTATTTTCCCTTTTTTCTCCCACTTATAAATACTTCATTATTGCTATTGGAAGTGTTTTTCATACTGAACGAAAATAGCAAGGAACAAGTAAGCTATGAAAATCTATGTATACTTCATTGTTTTAAAACAAGGGAAAGCTTTAGAAAATTTATATTAAATATCAAAATATGTTCTTGAATTACATTTTAAATTAATAAATAAGTTGTCTTACATTTTTACATGTCCCATTTCTTATTAAATTTGTTTATTATCCAAAATACCACATGTGAGAGCTCTGCTTTTTTCCCCTATTTTTATGAGTTCTGTTCTTTCTTTTTGTGTTTGTGTGTGTCTGTGTGTGTGTTTGTGTGTGTGTTTTTGTGTGTGTGTGTGGTACTGGGGGTTAAACTTCAGAACCTGCACTTGCCAGCCATGCACTTAGCTGCTAAGCTATATCTCTGACCAGTTCTTCTGTTCTTTCTTCTCATTTTTACTTAGGCAATTTTTAAAACTTGTGAAAAACTGGAGTGTTTCTTAAAAATTTTCTTTCTAGAAATTGCATATAGCAAATGACCTATTTCAGCACTATCTTATATTCAGATATGCCCATTCACAACAGCATTTTGTAAGCCATGTTCATATTATACACCGAGGTCAAGTTGATAGAAAAATGTTTGGTATACATTTGTTGTTAATACGTCTCAACAGTTATTTACTCTGTTTTGGATAATGATTTCTGATCATGCTGAAGAGATCCACCCATCCAGTTCTTTCAGATGCTACACCTCTGGGGGTAGTCTAGGAAGGGAGCGTGATGGTTAGGTATGAGCCTACTAGTGGATTATTTTTCTTTGATAGTAGTTATTGGTTTAGGAATGCACATGTGACCAAAGTCTCCCAATGGGAGGAAAACTAAGGACCATTTGTAATTATCATTGGAAAATGGACTTTCATATTTTATTTGCATAAGAACTTCTATATAAGAGAAACCTTTCTGAAAGTGGATTCAAGCTATGAAAGAAGTTGAGACAAAGATATGAAAACCAGACCTCCATAATATGACTTCCTGGATCCTAATGTCCCGGTACATCCTTCAATTGAGACAACCAGAGATTTCTATTTATTTGTTTAATTGAAGTCTACTGAAGTTTGACTTTTCCTACTTGCAACAAGTATTAACTCATGTTCCCTAGCTGCAATCACTACTTATGATCTCACTTCCATCTCCATATTACCTAAGTAGGTAAGAGTCATTTCAGAGTTCTTTTCAAGGAGCAATATGATTAAACCACATATGAGGGAGAACAATCTCAATAAGTTGAGAGAAGAGCTAGAATACTTTCAGCAGTCTAAATGAGCCTTGATGAAGGTCTGGCCTTAGGGACATGGTTGTCACACCTCCAAATTAAGAAACAAAAATCCAGAACTTCACCCAGAGTTGCATATCAATATGACTTCCTCCAAATTAAACAAAAGATGAGGGAAGAATTTTGTTTCTTTTGTGACCCTTTTACATTCTTTTTTGTGGTAAACAAGTTCTCATGGAGCATCCAATGGGGATTGCAGGAGTCACATCTCAAATGTCTTCAGTTTCCAAAGCAGGGTCATATCCTTCCTTCCAATTTAATATCTTCAGCTGATAGGATATTCAATAAGTACAAGGAATCTGGAGAATTTTTTCAAATTTTATTGTACAGATCATCACATTCCTTGACCCAATTGCAAAATTTACAGGACACTTTCACTTTTTTTTTCTTTCTTTTAATTGCTAAATTATGAGTTTCTGTGATTCAGTTGGTGTGCACTGACTTCTGAAGTTCCAATTCAGAGTGGAAATCCTGGTCACATTCATGAGATATTTACATATATTCATCACACAGCTATCTTTAAGATGGTATCAATTATGACAAAATATGGGAATCTCACTGTGCGATTGTTAGAGATCTTACAGTAATGCAACAGTGCTACCAAGATGAGGACCTGTATTCTAAGACAGTCCTGAGCACTTACATGAGGCATAGATAGGCTCCTTGAAAAGAGCCTCACAACACCGACGAATTTTTCTTTTATGTGGGGCTAGAGATGGGTCATTGTCCTTATTATATTAACTCCACTGTTCTCAGAATGGTGCATAGTGAGGGCCCACTGTCTCTGTAATGAAAAAGCTGAACTATAATAACATTCCTATCCATGCTTGCTTAACACACTTATGAGCTCTGTCAGAATTACTGATAATTTGAAACATCTTTTATTTAAAAAAAAACAAAAAACAAAAAACTGAAGTATACCTTCTTTTTGGCTGTAATAATACAGAGCACATCCTTCTCTTTAAACTTTCCATACTGGACAAGTGTCTCCAAAGGCCCATATGGTAAAGTCATCATCTACTGCATGGCCTATTTGGACATTCTGAAAAGTATAAGAGCTGAGGGCTGCCAGGTGGACTCTGGTCACTGGGGCTACACCTGAAAGGGCATAAGGGGTCCTAGCTTCATCACATCCCAATTATGAGGCAAATGTTTCTTTCACTCACTGCTACCATGATGTGTATTACCTCATCATGGGCTTAAAGGCAACAGCCCTAAGTAGTCAGGTCTTCAATCTTCCAAACCCTGAGCCATTATAAATATGTTCTTCTTATAAGCTGATTATCTTAGGCATTTGTTCCAGTGTCATAAAGAAGACCAACACATATCTTCCTATTATTCTTATTATTTTCTTTTATAGATAAAGAAATAAGATCTGAGAGGAATTAAATAACTGTCCTGGAGTAACAGAGCCAATGTCTTTGTCACCTTCCTGCGACCGGGATCAAGCACTTGCCATACACAACCTAACAGAGGAAAGGTTTATATGCTTCTACATTTTCAGTTCATGGTCAGGTAACTTTGGGGCAGGAAAGGAATGACAAAATGGTGTAGCAAAGAAATGCTGCCATGTCATGGTGGCCAGGAAGTAGAGACAAGGGAGGACCAGGTCTCCTGGTGAGTATACTGTGCTTACAATCCATCTACTCTCTAAAAGTCCTATGTAAGAACACAGGTATAGGGGCTGGGGAGAAAACTCAGTGGAATAAGCGCTTCCCTGGCAAGTGCAAGAGCCTTAGTGCAATCCCTGGTTCCACCAAAAAAAAAAAAAAAAAAAAAAAAAAAAAAAAAAAAAAAAAAAAAAAAAAAAAAAAGCACAGGCATGCCTGGGGGAACATACCAGAGCTAAGCTGCTGCAGCTAGCAAATTCTAGGGGCAGGAACTATCAAATCAAGTCAATTTTCAAGTCCAAACTCTGAGCACATGGGGTCAGCCCCAGATGGGACATAGGAAACTGCCTTTCCCACTTCTTCTACTTTGGCTCTTGGTCCCAGAAGGAGGTGGGATGAAGCCTCTGTGGCATCAGCATCTGAATTATCATTTTGTTAACACATTCTCTTAATGTATAGTGTGGAGTGGTGAGCAAAGAAATGGAGTCATCACAACAGCAGAGATACGTGCCGAGCAACGTGTCACTGAAGCCTCCTTCACTGTATTCCTTCACACTTCTGAGTATGCTCATATAAACCTAGATATCTTAGCCTCCATACACCTAGGCTATGTGGTGCTTAAAACTGTGATCTCTGAAAACCATCATTGGCCAAGATGTCCTTGTGCAGTGCATAACTGTACTGATAATACAAATTTGTTGTTGTTGTATCGTAAGCGTGTTAATTCACTTTTCTATTAGCTCAACCACTTTTCAAAAAGAATAGCTGTTAATAGTCCCATTAAAAAACCAAAACCTGATTATCAAAGGGGCTAATGTGTTTGCTGATGGACACAAAGTCACCATGTAACTAAGAGGATCTTAACGCATTTCAAAACCAAGGCCTTGAAGGCCAACACGCTGAGTAGCCCCTCTAGCTGATGCAAATATACAAGAGTTGGTCACTCAATGACTCTTACTAGTACAAAAAAACCAACCTGGCTTCACAAACAAAGTCTACTTCTTTAAATTAGAGTTTTACTTAGGGAAGTAGAAAAATACGTGACATATATACACAGAGACACGTACAATTTGTGCTTGTTCATTTACTCTGCATCACATTTCAAATATGGAGCTAATTGGAGTTTAAAATTAGATTATGTATCTGGTGCATGCCTTGTACTCTTCATACTCTTCAAAAATACCTTTACTTAACATGTTGATGAACCATCAAACAAGAGCCTTCCTTGATTGGGATCTTTAAAATGGGATCTTTTAAAATTCAAACTTAATACTATTTGTTTGATCTGTAGAAAACAAGTTGAATTAATGCTGCATCAAATGAAATGACAGAGGAGTCAGAAGCTGGCCTCAAATTATACATGATGATTAAGCATATTCCTAGTCTAGTAAAATCCAAATATTGAAATAAATTATGGCAGTTGATTTGCTAATTTCATGTGACAGGTATAAAAATCAGAGACATAACAGTTATTTAAGTTAACATTTATAGACACTCTCCATTCTACATACATGTTTTCTCATCTTCACCATTGAAAATGGGGGGTAATATGCTTATTATAAAGGAGGAAGTAAAGATTCAAGTGGAGAAATAGCCTGCCTGAGCTTGTACAGCTAATAAGGGAAAGAGAAGTAACATGAGCACTGGGATAGTTTTTATTAAGTTCATTTGTTTTTATCAATATCCTTTACTGGACAATACATTTCATAAAGGATACAAAATATTTTTTCATTCCTCTTGAAAAAAATCAACAAGCAATAGAAATTATGGGCAGAATCTAAGCAAAGGATATAATAAGAGAATGGTGCAAAGGAAGGAGAAAAAAAATTCACCAATCTGGTTATTAAAAATAATATTCACTAATAAAAGAATAACTTCTTAAAAAGAGAGATAAATTAACAATGATATAGAGAAATAAGCAAAGGTATGTTCTTCTCTCTATTGCCTGGGTGTTATGGTTTATAATTAGATGACACCATACCCCAAGCCTTATGAATTCATAGATAAATTTGGGGAAAGTGATTGGGCCATGTGGGTGTGATGTGCATTTTTGGATTAGTGCACTGGTGAGTTGATAGCTAGGTGAGATATGGGAAGGCAAGCCTAGTTGGAGGAGGTGGCTGGGCTGGGAGTGGCCTGGAAAGGTCAGTGCCCCTCCATCTCACTCTCTTTCTTCCACTACCACACCACAAGTTGTATCTTCTCTGCTCTGCTCCTATGACCTGGTGTCCTGCCAGGGAGCCAGCCAACTATGGACTGAACCCGCAACAAAATGCGAGTCAAAAATAAGCCTTTCTTCCTTTAAATTCTTGGTGTTAGGGATTGTGTCTTAACACAAATCTAAATCACTTAGAAATCAGATAATTGGTAAGAGAACTGGAAAATGAATTGAAGATATGTAAGCAACTAGCAATAACAAGTCAGTAAACACAAGTAAATCAACTAATCAACAAATACTAAAATTTCAATCAAGAAATATCAAATAGCTATGGAATATAGGCAATATTTAAAATATATCGTAAGGCATAGAAATTTGACTACAAGTAACATAGACACTTTCTAATGAAAATAGGATTAAGAACATTACAAGATGAAATTATTTACCAGCTTATAGTAACATAACAAAATGATTTTAAACATACCTTGAGCACTTGGCTTATGCTAAGAATTTTCCACTTTTTAACTCATTTAACTTATTTTTCCAATTTTATAGGTGGAAACTTGACCAGGATTAAAATTAATGAGGGAAAGAATGGTGTTTTTTGGTTACTTTGTGTACACTGCTATTACTGCTATATAGTATTTCCCAAACTCATTAAATATTAGTAGTTTGAAAAAATATTTATGGGGCCAAGGAGATAGCTCAGTAGAATAGGTGCTTGCCTGGAAAGTGCAAGTTTACATATATTGTTTGAGAATTTCTTCTTTAAAATCGTCTGAAAAATGAATGGAGAAAATAATTTTTAGAGGTGCCTACTCACACAAAGCGTGCTTTGTACAGTTTGCAAAACTCTACCACAGAGGCACACAAGAAAATGTACTTTCACTTAAAATGCTACATCTTTCATCTGTGATCTAAATCACATTAATTAAAACCCTGCTACTTTGAAGATGATTGACATACAGAATTTTAGAGATGAGCAAATCAGGAAGATAAGAAGTTCACTGGGATATTTACACTAGTTAGGAAGACATACGTGAGGCACTTAAAAGTAACCAGAAGTCTTGTTGCTATAAGTCTTATATTTGTAAAATACAAACAGTATGCCAATCTGAAATGATTATTATATAACACTTTAAAGCAGTGTAATGGTATCCCTTATTAATATAGTTAGATCTCATGTGTATCCAAGAATAATAAACATATAATCTATCATTAGTGTACATTAACTTAGACTTTTTTTTGTCTCTATGGGTTGTTATAAATTAGTGAGTCTGAGATGTGTTTTAAATAATTTAAAATAAGCTGTTTAATTATAATCAAAGCACCCAAGACCATAATAGCCCTATGAAGCACAGTTGCAAATAATACCAAATATATTTGTTCTGAATGATCTCAGAAATATTCTCTCTGACTTTTTAAGGCAATGTTTTTCATTATATTTTGGCAATAAATTAACAGGTTTCATGTAAGATCACTTTCAGTCACTGGGGAAAGATGCCTGAAAAGAGTGAACTTGAACGGAGGAATGTTTATTTTGACTCCTTGTTATGGGTTGTGACTAGTTGTCCCCCCAAAACCTCATGTAGTCATAGGGCAGGCTTCTAGAGCTCCTGATTAATTCATGATCCCATGCTGGGATTATGGGTGTAAGTGCTACATCTACCCCGCAGCACATAGCCTGAATACAATATAAGGAAAGGAGAGAGACTTGCGAGCTCCCACAGCCTCTACTCCTCTCTCTTGCTCTTGGTTGTCTTCCACCACCATGAACTGCTGCGCCCTGCCATGTACCACTCTGTCTTAGAGCCAGCAGAGTATGGACCAAAACCTCTGAAAACTGTGAGCTACATAAATCTCTCCTTCCTTAATTTTGGGTTATATATTTTGTCCCAGCAATGAGAGAAGAATAACTCATACACTCTTGTTTTAGGGGTTTCAGTACAAGGCCACTTCGCCCTGTTGCTGTGGTCCTCTAGTGAGGAGACCATCACAGTGGAGAGCACATGAAAGAGCAGCAGGTTGCTTATGTCACCAGGAAAGGAGTAGGTCCCCGGATTCCCCTGAGATGACTTCCAGACAGCCTCCTAAATCTATCAGTGAATAGTTCTTTAAGGCACTTTTAAAACCCAAGTGAAACAGATGCTACTTAATTTTTTTCTCTGTCATATAAAGTTTAGGAAATATAAGGGTAGAAAACACTAAACAGTTGTTATTCCTATCAGAGTCCTGCAAGGGCCTACATGTTAAGGGATATGGTAAATATCCAGAAGGTATTTTAGGGAGTGTTTCTCTAACACTGACATTCTTGAGCACAGCCATTAATACATTTTGAATGTAATTTCCACAAAACACCACTTTAGTAAAGGTTCTTCTGTTTCATGACTGGCCACAGAACCCTGTCTTGTCTGGAGTTTTCAGGTTCACTTCTCTTAGCTTCCAAGAGCATCAGGTGTTTTCATTTGAAATCATTTGAGTGTATTAACTCCATTCCCATGGTCACCATAAAGCAGTCATTGGTCCTTACTGACATTGCAAGGAAAGACATTCAAATTTTGAGAACCTTTGGAACTCCTTGATCTATGTTTCAGAGCTTGGCAGTTACCTCTAGAGTAAGATTTTGATGCCAAATTATTTTTAAATATTCCATTACCTACCTCAAAGGCCTCCTGCGACAGAGGCTCAGACTCTTTATCCTCATCGCCAACTACTTGCTTGGATAAAGGTACATACCAGCAGTGCGTACACATGATCATTCACTCATTAAAACACTCATCCATGCTCACAGTTTTCCAAGCCTGAATTAGAACCTAATGATATGGGGATGAATATGACAAACACAGGCACTTACATTCAAAGGCGTCATCCTTGCATGGAGGGAAGCAGGTGATTAAAAAGAAACATTTACATTCAATGGAATTGATACAATGTTAGGGGCAGAATGCAAATGGAAAGCACACCTGACTTGGTCTGAGTGATGTAGGAAAGGCTGCTCAGGAGAACCGCCCTACATGGTTGAACATTGCATGAGCACACAGTTAGGCATTTCTTAGTTGAGTGAACCATGTGTATTCTAGAGAGAGAAGAATGACAGGACAGGGGTTTTAAAGGCATAAGGCTGAAGAAATAATTAACACAGAGCTAGCAAAGAAGATGTTATATATAAATAATGGAAAGCCATTCCCTAGAGAAGTTTGCATCAAGAATGGAAATGAATAAAGGTACATCTGGAGAAGAAAAAAAGAGACAGATATTTAGCCACAATGTTTTAATTATGATTTACATTCTTGTCACCCTAAATACAAAGCACTCCACAATTACTTGGACTATTCTCCTTTGTTTTCCCTCCTTATAAGTTTAATTTTTATTCTGTCCCTCTTTTCAGACCCAGAAAAAAATCACTAACCACTGTTATCTTGCACTACACTAAACTATAAGAGTTTTAACCATTTCCACCCATGAATAATATAATAACAACACAGGCTCCCCCATTTCTATCAGCTTCAAAGGTCTAAGGAGAAGGTTTTACTGTCCCACCTTTGAAGGAGAAATGAAATGCCACCAAAAAAAGTCATCAATAGTTTATAAAACATTATTTTATTTGTATTTTTTAGGGATGGGTCTACAAGGTGTTCAAAATCTCACTACTAGATTAGACTCATAGTGATCTGCCTGTTTATAGCCACCTAAGAGCTGGGATTATAGGAATGTGAAACCACGTCCAATCTCAATAGCCATCTCAGTGTGCCCTGGGGGTGGGGCTGGCAAAGCAGGCCTTGGGATTGAACCCCCAGCCCCTGCTTGCAGGTGCTTGCAGGCTCTTTAATCTGATGAGGTATTTGGCTGGCCAATAAAACATTATTTTAGAAACTGAAGGTTGGCATACTTTGTGAAAATGTCATAATCTGTTCAGTAATAGTCATTTCAAGAATGTCTTCAAATTTGAGAACTTTGTCTATGGAATATATCATGGTGCACAAGGTTCTCATTAAGCCCTGCTCATAAGATGGAAAAGTTGCTTATAATGTCAAAGAGGAATCAGTGCTACAGTGACAGCTTATCCTTACATAGGAGTAGCATGCAGCCATTAAAAATAATGAGGTAGATTTAAATATGCTGATATAAGAAGGTATCTAGGACTTATTAAATGACAAAAAGAGGTTGCTAGTAAACTACTATGGCATTATTTTACTATGTACAATTTTATAACTCCTTAGTCATCTAGTAATGTTGAAAATATCAAATATCGCTCCGGCACACAAAATGTGCATGGATGATAGCTCTTCAAGCAGGGTTTGGTTTTTTTTTTTTTTTTAGGGTTTGATTTTTTCTGTACATTCTTTTGCACAGTTAGGTTAAGTATACTTAGCATGTACAGCTGTGTAGATGAAATATGTGAAAAATGTGAGAATTTGGTTTAATTTTTATCAACAAGGAAGAAAATTCCATCTTCATGACAGTGTCATGTAAGGTGCTTTGGCATGGAGTTCTTTACACAAGAAGATCCAGAGGATTTCCCCCCAAGCATGTTTAGGAACTGCACTGCTCAGGACCTCTGCAGACAGGAGGCAGCCCGCAGATTGTGGTGCTCACCTATAGTACAGGTGGCCTGGCAGGTGTACAGAGGTCTGAAGTCTCCTACAAAATGTCTGAATTACGAGATTTGTAGATATTGAAAACATTTAGAGAGATAATTGTAGATTTTGAATGGTGCTTAAGGCTATATAGCATGGAAATTTTTCCTTCCTTTCAGGAAACAGGAGCGAAGATTTTATGAGCATTCATTGGAAAATGGTTTCAATATTTCCTCATATTGAAGACAGGATTTTTACACATCAAATTTAGTTCCGAATAGGCAAACTTGAAAATAATGAATTAAATAGCACCTATTATTTTCTCATTTATCTCCTACACATTCAGATCACCTTGGCAGCTTTGGTCTTTGGGCTTAATTCACTTCTCTGAAATTATGTTTTCTATGTTGCAGAAAATCTACAATCTCCATCACCTACAAAAATTAGTTCTCAAATGTTCTCAATTCTTAAAGCTTTTCTCTTGTGCCCCTTGGATTCTCATCTGCTCTTCCCCTAATTTCCTCACCACCTCGCTGATTAGTTTCCACTGCTCTTTCAAACAACTGGGTAGTGCTTTGTTTTTGTTTTTTTTTTTGTCTTTTTTTGAGACAGGGTCTCACTATGCAGTTCAGGCTGTCCTTAAGCTCACTTTGTAGCTCAGGCTGGTCTCGAACTCACAACAATCCTCCTGCCTCAGCCTCCCGAGTGCTGGGATTACAGGCGTGTACCACCACGCCCGGCTTGGGTAGTGCTTTGTGCAAGTTCCATGTCTACTGCTTTTCTTAAGCTCTTGAGTGTTTTGCATAACACCACTGCTGCTTTGAATGTAGCATTTTTCCCTCACTCCAGTCCCTTGATATCCATTATTGATTATCATGGACCAAGCTGATTTTCCTCCCCTCAAAAGAAATTTGCAGGCCAACCAAATAGCTCAGCAGGGGCCAGGGGTTCGATCCTCAGGCCTTCCATGCCAGCCCGGCCCTGGCGGCACCCTGAGATTGGACTGAGACTGGACGTAGTGGTGCGCACCTGAAATCTCGGCTCTTGGGAGGCAGTAAACAGGTGGATCACTACCAGTATGATCTAGTAGTGAGACCTTGAACACCCTGTACACCCTTTTCTAAAATACAAAATAAAATAAAATGAAATTCTGATTAAGTTACAGTGGGAATGTTGGGATGTGAAGCTAACAGAGTACAAATGGGGTCTTTATCAAAAGAGAGAATTTGGGCTCAGATAAACCCAAGTAATGCATGAACTTAGAAGACAATACATCTGGATACACAATGAGAGGTAGCTATCTGCAATGGAAGGAGACATCACAGAGAAAATAAAACCTGCTGACAACCAAATCTTGGACTTCAAGTTTTCAGAATTTCAGAAAATACATTTCTATTTTTAAGGTCCCATTTTCTGTTACTTTGCTATGACAGATCTACAAAACTGAAATTATGACCTCGTTTCTATTTCTCCATTAACATTGAAAATTAAGCCATAAAGAGAAAATCAATAATATTTTCAAATAAATTAATTCTAACTTCTTTATTAAGCAATTTAATTTGATTTCTCCTGTACAGATGAGGACAAAATTTGCTGCTTTATGTTCCATTTAAGTTAAAAAGGAACTCAGAACTGTATTTTCAGCGTAACTATTAATAGTTTTTTGGAGAAAAGATTTAAAAGAAGACAGAATTCTTTTGATCACAGAAGTACTTCATCAAATACTTAGAAAAGTTTGAACAATGGAACAGAAGGACAGAATCTCAAGAATGTAACATATAGGTATTTGGTGGCAAATGTATTTATTAAACAAAGTGAAAGAGGTAGAAACCATCATTCTCAGCTCAAACTAGAATCACCTCTGGCTGCTCTCCAGAGTGCCAGCTATAAGCTGTATACTATGGATAAGGAACATACACCAGATGGGCCTAGTGTCACACAGGTATGTAAGTCTAACACTTAGGACTGCATAAATAACTGAAAATGTTCACATTTGGATTAAGGGTTGGAGAAAGTTGGGATAAGATTAGATATATATTAAGACATCTTATTGAGAAGAGCATGTAGGTACAAGCATTGATTCTAAACATTTCAAAACTGATATCTAGACTGCATTTGTTTTTATTTTTTACTGGGAATTGAACTCAGGACCTTGTGCTTGCCAGACAAGTGCTGTGCCACTAAGCTATATCCCTGATCTAACATATGCATCTTAAAAGAATCAAAGTATCGCATAGGTTGTTTTTATAATCAGATATTTCTTAAGTTAAAAAAATCCACTACCCATTAAAGAATATTTTGACAAAATGGAATTAAATGAAATAAGATATTTTCTTTTTTGTAGGCATGACAAACAAGCTCAAATGACAAAACAGAGACTGATGAAAAATAGTCTCATTTTATTCATAACATAAAGAAGAAAAAAATTCATCAAATACACAATTTTTTAAAATAGAGGAAAGCGTTACATAGCATCTTATGAAGAAGAAAAAGAGAATAACAAGGTATTGCACAGATGATCAATAAAAATAAGAAAAAAATCTACACTGTGAAACCAGCAGCCAGTATGGGAAGCACCTGGGCCTCAAAATCTGGCTCCACATGAGGACGCCTGGCCCCTCCCCCTATACTGTCAGACTAGGCCCTGAGGGAGGGACAGCTGTACAGTAGGACCCAGCGTAGGAGGCGTGCAATGTACAGATGAGACTAGAGAGATGGAAAAATCTAAACTACAGGCCAAAGGTGGTTTTAGTGTTTGCTTTTATCTTATTTATTTTTCTTATCCTTTTATTCTTCTCAATTTTTTCTTTTTTCCTTTATTTAGTGTAACCAAATTCAGAGACCAAATTCAGACGATTCCTCGAACACTCCTTCATTCTTTCTTTTTCTACTCTTTTCTCTAATATCCCAAGCCTTGCATGATCATCCTGTGTCTTCAAACCTTGCTTAACCTACCATTCCAGTTATCTTTATCATGTACATCATACTCTCAAAATTTGTGCATCACATGATAAATCCATTCTACCAATTGGAAACACTTTGCATACAAACTGAATATCTCATCAGTTCTGTTATATAAGTATAGATTTTTGCTCCGGTGGTCTAAAGAACAAAATCAATAGTCATCACAGTTTGTTACTGTCCTAGTTACTCTTCTCTTGTGCTAGGACAAAACACCCAACACCCAAAATTAGGGAAGGAAAGGTTTATTTAGCTCTGTGGGGATTTCAGCTGGTTCCATATTCAACTGACCCCTTCTCTTGTGCTAGGACAAAACACCCAACACCCAAAATTAGGGAAGGAAAAGTTTATTTAGCTCTGTGGGGATTTCAGCTGGTTCCATATTCAACTGGCCCCAAGGTAGATTGGCACATGGCACAGTGCAAATGTAAATGGGGACAGAAAACAGCAAAACCCAAGGGAGTGGCAACAGGTGAAGCACCTAGCTAGCCTCACTCTGCTCCCTACATTTGCATGCAGATTGTCAGCACTCACACCCGTAATCCAAGCACTGGATCAAGAATCAATCACAAATTTTAGAAGTTGTCCCATGTCTGCATGAGGCTTTGGGGGGACAATTAAACACAAGCAACAGCATTCAGTTTCTGAGTTATGCTGAATTCTCTTGTTAGTTCTAATTATACTACTTTAGCTAGGATGTCTTATCCACTGTAATCAGTTGATATCCCTTCTTTAACAATATTGGAAAGTGCCAGGACAATAAAATGCCTCATTTCAATTCATAGGGAAGATAGTATCTTAGGACAGACACAAACCAAGAACTGCCTAAACAGAGAAGATATCCTACAAGAACAAATTTCTCCTATAGAGTCTTTGATACTAGTGATATAGGTACTTACTACAAAATCTAACAAGGATCATCAGAGAAAATTATATATCTATATCTATATCTGAAGTAAAATTTAATTTCAGACCTCTAGCCAACATAGAACAAGTCCAGGAGATATCAACATTTAGGAAATTAAAAGACATGAAATTTCTGAAATAATAGCAACTAAAATAAACAAACAACTTCATGAAGCTATAGAGAAAAATCAGATCAGAAATAATTTTTCAGAAAAAAAGAGAGATGACAACTCTGTAAAGGAGACATAGATGTATAAATAAAGGAGCATAGGGAAACAATGGAAATCTTGAATGAACAATATAGGAAAGAAGGAGAATACATGAAACAGATTCAAAGAGGTAAGCAGATATTGAAAATCCCATTGTATGCTGGAAAAACCAATTAAGTGATAAAGAAGATAAGACAGACTTTCAAAAATTAAAGAGAGGATTGTGGTTAGTGATCACAAAGGAAAAACATCTTAAAATAATAATGATACAATAAATAACAATTCAGCAAGATCATGCTAAGAAAAACAATGCAAGATTGACAGGTGTCAATGAAAAAGCAGGGCCCAGGGAGAGAGCTCAGTAGAATAAGTGCCTGCCTGGAAAGCACAGGGTCTTGAATTCAATCCCCAGGACCAGAAAAAAAAAACAGGACTCCCCACAAATGACATAGACTATTTTTAAAAGTGATAACAGAAGTTTTCGCAAGCATGGAATCAGAACCTAACATGCAGGTATGTGAGACATATAGAACTCCAAACATCCATGACCACAACAAACCTATACCCAGACATAAAATAACAAAGATCCTAGAAATACAGTACAAAAAAGGATATTTAAATATATGCATCCTTTTCATAGTAGCACAATTTGTAATAGCAATTCTTGGAAACAAGCAAAATGTCCATCACCTGAAGAATGGATAACAAAAGATGGGCATTTTCATGCAATGGGTTATTACTCAATTGTAAAGAAAGACAATTTCTAAGCCTCTGTATGGAAGTGGATGCAGCCAGAGGCTGTACTCATAAGTAGAATAAATGCAACCCCCATGTGTAAATATCATACTGTCTCCCTGGTGTAAGAACCTGAAAGAAAAAAATAAAACATGAAAGCTACAATAGATACAGTAAAACAGAAACACTCTGAATTTAAGGATTAAACAATGAAGATCATAGAAATGAGAAATGATAGGGAAAAAGGGAGGGGGAAAACATGCAAGTATATGTAAAGAATGGCTGAGATGATTGTACTAATAATTTCCATTTTTCTTGAGAATATCAGTAAAGGTGTAGAATATTCAACTTGAGTAACTCTGATATGTTGATATCTGTGATCTAAGCAATTACACCGAGGATAACAATATATAATAAAAAAACATGCTTGAATATCTCTCATCCTGACATGCTAAATGTGTACCATTTCTATTGTCTTATCAATTATTCTTATACTCTCATTAAAATATTTTTTAAAGTAAAAAAAAAGCAAAGAAAAAATTTAAGGTTTCCTGAAAGCAAGGAGTAATATTCAACTATTGGTTTGATCTTGCATAACTATATCTGTTAATCTGAGCAATAGATTTGACAATAAAAATAGATATCATAACAACTATTATTAATGAACTATTCATATTTTGAAAATTTGTAACATGTATTACTATATGTTAGCTTGTTTCTCTTTTCTGCTGTTTGTTTTTGCTTTGTTTTTACTCTTCAAAATAAAATAAGATTATTTTTTTCAAAAAAATTTATATATAAATATATGAAGAGAGAGAGAGAAAGAAACAGTTCTAATAGGAAAATCTATTAGAATCAGCCACCTGCTCAACATAAACACTTAAGAGCAGAAGAATTTACAGTGAAACATTTAAAGTCCTGAAAAAAAACAGCTTCCAACCCAGACTGATGTATTTCGCAAAACTATCTTTCAAAATAAATAGAGAAATGAAATGCCACCATGACAAAGAACAACTTAAATTCATGACCCAACCAACCCTACAAAAAGTACTGAAAAAATTCTAGATATGGATATAAATGACTACAATTCCAACAGCAGCAACAAGAGCCCAACCGGCAGGGCAAACAATTAGAGGAGGAAAGCAAGGAATCCACAGCAGGAAAATAACATAACAAAGAAGCCAATAAATATCAGTTATAAGCATCCAATGTAAATGGCCTCAATTCACCTTATCAGATTGGCAGAACGAATCAAGAAAAAGATCCAACAATATGATGTACATAGGAAACACATTTAATTAAAAAAATCATACTTAAATTCAAATGTTGGAAAATAGTACTGCATGCAACAGGTACCCAGAAAAAAGCAAAGGTAGCTATACTCTTTGCAGTCAATATGAACTTCAAACCAAGAATTACCAAAAGACATTCAGAAGGTAACTCCCTAGTTGCTGGGAGAAAAATTCAGGAGGAAGAGATAACACTCATACATACATATGCACTAAGTAGGAGAAAACCCAAGTATTTAAGACAAATATTAATTGAAATTTTAAAAAAAATCAAATGAACAATGACATAATTATAATAGGGGAATGTAGTACCCCATTGTCACAAAGAAATAGATCAACTAGACAAAAAATCAGTAAAGAAATAATAGAACTGAACCAAACAAATGAACAAATGAACTTATTAGACATTTAGAGAGTTACACCAATAATGTCAGAATACACATCCTACTCAGCTGCACACAGGGTGTTTTCTTTCTTTCTTTTCTTTCTTTCTTTCTTTCTTTCTTTCTTTCTTTCTTTCTTTCTTTCTTTCTTTCTTTCTTTCTTTCTTTCTTTCTTTCTTTCTTTCTTTCTTTCTTGTTGGTGGAACTGGGAATGGAACTCAGGTCCTTGCACTTGCCAAGGAAGCATTTATTCCACTGAGCCATCTCCCTGGCCCCTGGATATTTTCTTAAATAGAAAAATATGTAGTAGCCAATAAAATATGATTAAGTAAATGCAAGGAATTGAACTTATCCCATGATTATTATCTGACCGTAGTGCAATAAAATTGGAAATAAATAAAAAAGAAACAAAAAACTCCATGAACACATGGAAATTAAGTGACACCTCATGAACAACAAAAGGGTCACAGGTGAAATTGAAAAATTAAACAATATCTACAATCAAGTGAAAATGAAAATATAACTTATCAGTAGCTACTAGATGCAATGAAAGCTGCAAGAGGGAAATTTGTAGAGGTGAGTTATCACATCAGGAAAACAGAAGGAGCAGAAATAAACAACATAATGCTATACCTCAATCTTTGAGAAGAAATGAAACTTACATCCAAAGCCAGTAGAAGAGAGGAAAGTTTAAAGACTGTAGCAGAAATTAATGCATTTGACTGAAAACAGTAATAAAACAAGAAGCTGGTTCTCTGAAAAATAACAAATAAAATTGATTAACCCATAGACCACCTTATTTTAAAAGGCAAAGAAAAACTCAAACTCCTGTAATGAGAAATGAAAATGGTGAAATCACTACAGATTCTGAAATTCAGAAAATCCTCAATGCTTACTTCCAAAATCCTTACTCTCATGGAATAGAATACACAGGGAAAAAAGGTCAGATTCTAAGAAATACATGAATTACTAAAGCTAAAGCAGGAAGATATAAAAATTCTGAACAACATAAAATTTGTTAATTAAATAAAAAACATAATTTAAAACTTCCCAACAAAGAAAATCACAGGTTCAGATGGATTCATGGGGGAGGAAATTTTGAGATTTAATGCCAATATTCCTCCAACTCTAAAGAAATTGAAAGGGAAGAAAGCCTCCCAAATTCATGCCTTGAAGCAAGTGTTACCATGAAAAGAAAAGCACAAAAAATCCCAACCAAAAAAGGGAATTACAGGCCTACTTACCTGCTGAATATAGATGCAAATACCCTCAGTAAAACGCTATCAAATAGAATGCTGCAAAACATCAAGAAGACTATACACCATGCCACAATGGGATTCCTCCTAGGAATGCAAGAATGGTTCAACATATGCAAATCAATAAATAAAATACAGCATATCAACAAAGCCCAAGACAAAAGTCACATGATCATCTCAATAAATGCACAAAAACTTTTGATAAAGTCCAAAATTCATTCATGATTAAAAAAAGCCCTGCAGAAAATCAGAGTAAATGGTTTTTGTGCCAACATGATAAAAGCCATCTATAACAAACCAGTCAACATCACACTACATGGACAAAAACTGAAATATTTCATTTTAAAATCAGGAACAGAACAAAGATGCCCACTATCATCACTACTTTTCAATATAGTTCTGGACAAATGCCCAGACACCTTATCTTTGAGCTATTGCACAAGAGAGAAACAAAAGGATTAAGTATAAGAAGGGAAGAAATGAAATAATCATTATTTGAAAATGACATGATATGTTACATAGAAGACCCTAAAAATTCCAACAAAAGACTTCTTGAATTAATAAGAAAATTCAGTAGAATAGCTAGACACAAAGTCTATACTCAAAATTCAATAGCATTCCAATCCAAAAATGATAAACTCACTGAGAGAAAAAAATAGGGATAAAACACACTTCACAAAAGCATCCAAAAAACATGAAGTACTTAGGATTCAGTCTAACAAAGAAAGTAAAAGACCTGTACATTGAAATATACAGTACTGTGAAAATGGAGATTGAAAAGATTATTGGAAAACAGAAATTCCTTCTCAACCATAGGAACAACTAAAATTGTGAAAATGGCCATAATCCCCAGTGATATAGATTTAATGCAATCCCAATCAAAATACCATTCACATACTCCAGAAATCTATAGAAAACATTCTTAAAATACATTTGGAACCAGAAGAGACTTGGAATGACAAAGGCAACTTTGGTAAACAAATGTAAGGCAACACAATCCTTGATTAGAGATTAAATTACAAAGCTACTGTGATGAAATCAGCATGGTACTGGCAATAAAAGAGATATGATATAGAGTAGAACAGATTAGAAGAAGCAGGCACAACTACAAAAACACTCAGAATCCATATCTTTAAGTGGCTAAACATATTCACTGGCAGAAACAGTTTCTTTGATAAATGGTGCTGAACAAAAGGCTTTCCATGTGCCTTAGGCTAAAGCTATTTATGTATCACAGCATAAATAGAGAGTTCATGAAGAAAAATCAAATTACACAGGATGTATCTCTAAGAATCATCAAATGAGCTCTCATCTTATTAAAAAGTTATTACACTTCAAAAAAAAATCACAAGTAGAGCAAATAATCCACAGATTGGGAAAGCATTTTAGGCAACTATCCCTCAGACTAAAGTCTTCTGTCTAGAAAATATAAAGAACTGAAAACAGTCAGGCCCCTAAATATAAAGACCCATCCAAGAATAGGCATCTGTCATGAATAAACCTTTTTTCAGATGAAATAAAAATGGAAAATAAATAAATGAAAAAAATATTTAACATCATTGATCATTCAAGAGATGCAAATTAAAACAACACTGAGATTCTTCCCTACTCAAGAGAGGATGTTATCATCAAGAATTCAACCAATAACAATTGTTGTTGGGATTGTGTGAGGGTAGGGAGGAAAGAAATCCTTCTCTACTATTGGTACAGCCACTATGGAAATCAGTGTGGAGACTTCTCAGAAAGCTAGGAGTAAAAGCCCCATTTGACTCACATATTTCCCTTCTGTGTATTTTCCAATAATAATTACAAACACCGTAGCAGAATGATGTATGTGCACTCATTTTTATAGCAGAACAAATTGTCGTAGTAAATCCTTAAAACAACTCAAATGCTCATCAACTGAGGAATGGATGAAACATGTGGTATACAATAGAGTATTACTCAGCTATAAAAAATTGTAGGCATTTTATCAGTAAGTGGCTGCAACTAGATACCATACTCATAAGTGAACTAAATTAGACTTGCATATGTACACATTGTATCGTCTCCTTAGTGTAAGAAACTGAAGGAGTGAATAAAGTCCAACACACATATATTGTAAAAGAGAAAAAATCTACTCAAAAAGAAAAAAACAGCTAGAATGAAGGAATGAAAAGAAGGAATGGAAAATGTACACACACACACATTCACACACACACACACACTCACACACACACATCATAGCTAAGGTAATCATACTATTAATTTCTATTAGGTCACTGAAATGAATGGTTTCTGCTTTTACTGTCTGATTAATTTTGCATTGCTACATTTGGTCACCTGAGCAACTACTTTGAAGACAGCAATATGAAATACAATAACTACTGTTAATATACTATTATCTTGTTTTGAAATTTTATATTGATTTTATTGCCTTCCTCTCCCTTTAAAATAAAAAAATGTGAAAAATGTTAACTCTTATTATTGCACACATGAAAAAGTCCATGGAACCCTGTCTGTTTTTGTTGTCTACATTGAAAATTCAGCAATAGCAAGTGTTGCCATGAAGCGAAATGACTGCAACTTCATTGTGTTGCTTTATGTCACAGAAATAAACTGCTGAAGGAAGTAAGCCAGATAGAGAAGGACAGATGCTGCTTTGTTATTTTTACATCATGTTACACTAATTCATGGTAACGGAGGTCAGTATAATGATAAATTAATATAAATGGTGGAGAATTTATGTTCTGTTCTTTTTTTTTTTTTATTTTTTTGGAGGAACTGGGGATTGAATTTAGGCCTTGTGCTTACCAGGGGAACGCTTATTCCACTGAACCCTCTGCCTAGCCCCGTCATGGAGAATTTAAATAACAAAATTTTGCAAAGGAATGCTTTCAAGATAATATTTACTGTCTTTATTGGTGGTGGTTACATGAGTACATGTATTTATAAACTCTCCTGAGCTTATTCTTAACATTTGTACACTTTACAATATGTGTGATACACATCAATCAAGTCTCTCTTATCTATTTATTTGTAATTTATTCCTTCTTTTCCTCATTTTTAACCTTTTCTTTTCTTTCTTTCCTCTTTCTATTCCTTCCTTTCCACTTCCTTCCTTCTTTCCTTCCTTCTTCCTTCTCTTTCTATCTGTATCTGAAAGACATTAATATCACTATGTGCAGACTGGTAAAGCTCTCTAAGAGGAGCTGTGGATATCAAATCACTCTACAAACTCTGTGTGAGTTCACTTGCTCATGTCACAGAAAAGTATTGCAGGACACATTAGTGGGGGGCATAAAAAGATTTATTAGACAGAATGATCTGCTCGTAGTGAATCATTTGGGCCCTCATGAAAGGTGCATTAGGGTCCAAAGCTGGGATGGTTTATGTGGTCTTGGGGCTGTTGGCAAGATGGTTGACTTAGTTCATGTATTCCTAGCATCTTCCAGATCAGATACTTGGTTGCCAAGCTTAGCGTGGAGACATTGGCATGTGTTTGCAGCTATGTTTCCTACTGCAAAACACTGCTTCCTGAAGGATGTGGGACATAAAAAACAACCCATCTTCAATTTATGGGTGAAATTGAAAATTGAAGGCCCAATTTATAGGCTTTCCATATATAAATATGTGTACCTGCATATATTTATATATATGTATTTATATTTTAATGTATTGGAATGAGTTTTCTGAAGCAGAAAAATACATTGTACCATTGAATAAGTTTATGTAGTAATGCCATAGTCTTCTTAAAAGCATAATTTTCGAAGTATGATTTTTCTTGTAACCTTTTTCCCTATCTTGATTTCTTCTACATTACCTTAGCTAACATGATGGAATTTTTCCCAATATACATGTATCTACTTCCCATCCCCTATAAATTACTGAGTCAAAACATCTGCTAATTATATTTCTGATCTGTGTAGAAGTGGGTTAGATATTTACATTTTTACATGATATAGTTTTAGTCTATAGGGTTATATGACATCTGAAATTAAGTGACAGTTATATTTGCTATTTTACAGCATTTACTATAAGTTCTATGCTGACAGCAGCAAAAAGAAAAAATAAACAAAGAAAAAAATTCCTTTCATTGTTCATTACAGAGGAAGTAAACACTATTCTTCCATTTTTACACAGAAACCCAAAGTTAACCACTTAGTCAGCTGAGGAACCACTGTGGCTCTGGATTTTCTGTTTGCAAAGGAGTATTTTCAAGAAGACTGTACCATATTGAGACAATGATTGGGCATGAAAACCAGCTTTGTATATGGGTCTCTGTCAATAATGAAAATCTAGAAAAGATGGAGAGAAACTGTCCTTAAAGGCCTGCACATGGAACCAACAGGGGTGTTACCTTCCATATTCTTGTGAGAATTCAAGCAAGTTTTTGATAGGATGACCTAGATCAGATACCACCCTGAGGAGCTGGAGACACAACAGATGACCACAATAGAGCTCTTGGTCACTATGGTCTCTCATTCATAGTGGTGTATTCCTGTCTGATTCAGTGTATGCATTTTCCTACTATTACTTGGTGGACAATCGCTTGGCAAAGCATGTTTTATTTTCTAGCTTTGGTAAAATCTTGTGTGTGTGTCTTTACCAATTCTTTGTTCAGGACAAGAAGAACCTAGAAATCATATCAAGGAGACTTCGGTACCCCCCAACCCTGGTAACAATAACACATATATGTTATACAGTATAATATGTAGAGGAGTATAACACTACGCAGACAACTTTCTATTTTTATTGCATAATGACTTGTCTTTTTCATTAGATCTTAAACCCTATAGAAGCAGGATCACCCATCTCTGTTTCATAGCCTAACTTTCCCTTGAATAGTGAATTACTATATTTGTATTCATTTTAATGAGAAAAAAAGATAAAATAGCAATAAAACAGTTTCAAAATAGGTTAATAGGACAGTTACAATTGTGTATTGTTAATACATTGTGTATTATTGTCTTTGTAGTAGTTATTCAGAGGACCAGATGTAGCATGATATCTTGTCTAAATAATATTAGTACAAACCTTTCTTCTCAATGAACTAAGAGATATTAGCTATATATATAACCTAACTCTCTTGTGCACACACACACACACACACACACACACACACACATATATATTTTTTTCACAACAGAATGGTGTTCTCCAAATATAGCTTTCCAATTGCAATGGAATACACATATCTGACAAACCAAAACAAAAATATGGATAAGTTGGGAGCCAAGGAAGACAGGAAATTGATCAAATGTGTGTAGGCAGGACTAGACCTCAATGCCTAAAGCAAACAAGCTACGTCAGTCCTGCGATAAACATCCTGTCTGGTTAAAGCAGCTATTAGTCACTAGGAAACCTTGTGTCACATGTTACTAAATTTGCAAAAGTATAAATAAAATACCATTTTGTTGAATAGGGAATTCAATGCATGAAGTCAAAGTTAAAGTAATGTGAACAATGGGAAACAGCAAGTGCCTGGTCCGGAAGCAGAGTTTTGGAGCAGTTAGTACATGACCAAAGGCAAGCATTTCTGAAATATAATGAGAAGACCGTTATCAGTGACAAGAACAGAAAGTTTACACAGCACAAACACACGCTCAGCACTGGTGCAGAGGATACCCTCGTTCCCCAAATTTTCCAAAGATTTAAAAGCACTGAGAGATTTGGGTCTCAGAAACAAATATGACTTTGTTAGACGACCTTTGAAGGTAAATTAGCAGCGTGGCTGATATATAGCTATTGCTGTCAGTCACCTTCACACAAAAATTAATAGCTTTATGATAAAGTTTGCATTAATTTGCCTGTGTTTTTATATACTTAAAAAATGGAAAGAATTTCAGATGGTTTAGTAAATAAAAAAAAGAAACAAACATGAGATAGTGGGAAATACATGTGAAAATGCACTGTATTTCAAATAAAATGGGTAGTTTTAATATCCCTTGTCTCATGATTTTATGTTGACTGGGAAATCGTACTTCTAGCTTTTAATTTGCTCATTTCCCCCAAGAACTCTTACTTTGTTATATTTTGCTTGATATTTCCTTAAGAGTACTTCATTCTTCGTCAATAATAAAAAATTACTTCTTATTTTTCTTCATTTCTTTATATTATGACCAGATAGTTAAAAGGGCGGAGTAGGGAAGATTGGCCTCTGGCTCCCTTACACTTTTTTATTTTACCTCCCCCAGATGGTCACAGACCTCCTTTAATAGTATTGTTAGGGTAAATTCAGTCCCCTTCCCCAATATCTATGGTACCCTTCAGATTCCGTTTTCTCTTTTAGATTCTCACACTAAGGAGACAATATGCTTTTTGCACATGATGGTCTGCTTTATTTCACTTAAGAGCATGGTGTCTAGTTGCATCCATTTACCAATGAGACATTCAAATTATTGTGTGTTATGGATTCATATTACTGCATTGTGCAAAAATAGTACAACTTCTTTATCCATTCCTTACTTGATGGGCATTTGGCTTGTTTCCAGGATTTAGCTATGACAATTTGCGCTGCTATAAACATTGGTGCACATATTTCCTCGGTGTGACGGTGTGATAAACTTATTCAAAAGGTGTTACTGAATTAAGGAGAAGGACAGGAGAGGGAGTGGGGGATGAGATTTATCTATATATGAAAGTAGGATGATTTGGACAAATGTACTGTGCATTTCTCCTGGTCTATGGAAAGGAGCAGTAATGCTTAATTTGTTTTGTCTCCTTTTTTCAGTTGTTGCTTCTTTTTCTCTTCTTCATTTCCTATACGGTTCTTTCTTATTCCAATTTTTATACATATATCTGGTAATATGAATCACTGGTTGGAAGATAACACTATGCATTATAACAAATACTGTGAAATTTGTATTACTTTGTAAAAATAAATACTGTATTGCTTATAATTTTTCTATTTTAATGCTCTTTTTTACTCTCTTTAAAAAATTAAAAAGTATTGTGAAGGGCTGAACATTCTGAAGGGATTCTCATGTTAATAAGAGAATTAACACTCACCTCACTGCATCACCAGTCAAGAGAAAGATAATACTATTCAGTCAGTATTCCATTTGAAAGATGAGCAATAGCTAAACAAGAATATTTTAAAAATGCAATAAACATGTAAAAAACTAAAGAAAGAAGACCCCCTCATACACTTCTAGAAAGTGTCTGGGTTCTCCTGAAAAGTGAGAATCAGAAGCAGTAGTCTTTTTTTTTTTTTTTTTTTTTTTGCGCTTATCATTGTCATTTATTTTTTTCCCTTTATTTTTTTTTTTCTTTTTATTTTATTGAAGTACAAATATCAGTGAGACAGTTTTAAGATACCTTGACAAGATGAATTTGATAAATTAGTCTTATCATCTCAAAAGTAATGACCGGCAGGACCTGAGCGCAGCCTGTCTGCCCAAGGTCCTAGGCGCTCCTCACTGTAACAAGCCCTACCACTTCTCATTGTATCCCTGATATAAGAAATAGGCCCTTGCTTTTATCTAGTGAAAAAGTTTCTTCCTAGTGACTATAGAAATATTTCCCCCTACTCAGATATCTACCCAAAGTGTACAAAAACACAGTGCAAGGGTTGATAACATTTTATCAACTTGAGAATTTGGAAGTTTAACTAAGTGACTCAGCAGGAGCATCCTGATCCTATGTAAGAGGTGGGCATGGAGGTGGTGTAAGTGCTACCCCCGCCTGACAGTGAGTAGCCTGCACACAATATAAGGGAGGAAAAGAGACTTGCTCCCCCTCCGATGCTCTTGTTTCTGTTGCTGTCATTCGCTGCCTTGAACAGTGGCCTCTGCACCATGCCACACTGCTTTAGGGCCAGCTGACTACAGACTCCACAAACCTGGAGCTAAATAAACCATTCTTCCTTTAACTTTTAATGTGTGGATCACTGTCTCGAAAAAAGAGAAAAATAACTAACGCACACTGTAAATCAAGAAGATATATCTCGAATGTGTTTTATATACTTGAGGCCTTCTGTAAACCATGTAGCTATTACGGGTGTGGCTCAGTGTCAAACCCTCTTGGAAGACATGCGGTTGCAAGGGCAGGAGCCAGGCATGCTCATCTTAGCCAGCATTTATTCATTCAGTCATTCAGTCCTCACAGTCACTGAAGAGCTACTATGCGTTGAGCACTGTAAGGAGCACCAGGAATGATGATGATAGTGAGGATAATGATGGTGATTGTGGTGGTGACGATCAAAAATAATAATATTTATGAAAGCCAGGTATTATTAGAAGAATGTGCTCACTTAAGCCCGACAACAATCCTACATGGTGGAAGGTATCATTACCTTCATTTCATAGATGAGAAAAGAGGAGTTCATTTGCCTAAGATCTGCTCAGAAGTACTCTGTCTTTGTATGAAAGCAACTGTGTCAGTGCTGAGGATCCAGGCCTCACTCTTCCCTGATGAGGCATCCTTGCGCGCTGTGAACACAGGGTACTAGGGCTTGGTACCCTGGAGCTTTGTGAGAACTGCTTTCCTACTTCCTGTGAGGAGATTGTGGATGTGGAGAGAATTCCTGCTTTACCATGCTCCTTTTAAATTTTGTTTGTTCTCAGAATTTCTCTCATGTTTGTTTAAAGTTTTAATCTGGATCATTTACCAAATCCTTCACTTTCCTATATTTTAATTAATTTCTTTTCAGATCAGTCACTGCTGTATCCCTCCTTCTGAGACAGAATATATAAATCCCAATAAGCAAATGTAAACAAACAAACAAAATGAACTCCCACTAATCCTCTCTGGCAGTTCCTGTGTTTTATCTAATGAGCCCTAATACATTAAGATAAACAACCATTTCAAACTATTTGGTCAGAATTTAGAGAATCAATTTTTTAAGTATTTGGGTAATTTTCTTTACTTCAGTCTGTTCAGGTCTACACATTAGCTTTAAATGGTAACTCTATGACCTAATCCTTTTACTTTATTTTGTAAACTAACACAAAACCAGAAAAATTAGACAGTTCTTTGCACCATGGAGTTTATGAGGCTTCTTAAGATCACCTTGTTCCCTAGAAGAAGAGCACCTAGTATTGTTCCAAGCATGTATATTTTTCTCGCTAACTCCAGTGAAGAACCCAAAGAAAATCTGGTATAATTTATCCATTACAAGGTTTCTTTAATCCAAGTTCCATCATGTTTCCAACGTGGCTAAAATTAAAGAAAGTCTATTCTCTCAACCCCTTCCATACTCTGACTCCTGTTCATGTTTCAGGCTTAATTGTCATGGAAAGATCTTTCCCTAAATTGCATATCTTCTCCTGTCACAATTTAAACATTCTTCATTCTGACATTGCCAGACATACGGAAAACCCAATACTATTTTGGATTACTGGACTATTTTGGGATATTTTGCTGAATTCACACACCTATAATATTTAAATGACAAAACTAAACAACAAAAGGGATACAAATGAATGAGCATTTTGTATCTGTATATTCAAAATAGTTAAGATACATATACAGCTACCTAATTCAATGAATAGAAGGATCTGCTCTAATAGTGTTTGTAAATAGAATATCATGTCTACCTCTTGTATAACAAATAACCACTAAGAAAACAATATTCAATGTATTAATAATTGAATCTGTCCTACTAATTTGATTTGAAACTGTCTCATTGCTATTTGTTTTTCAGTAAAATTATAGAAAAAAACATAAAAAATAAACATTCCTTCATGTACCATGAAAATTAGTGTAATTATTCAGGGGGCTCTTTCTCTAATAGCATTCTCCAATAGCGGTTTTCCTATCCTAAAAATACAAAATTATTTAAGGAATTAACTACTCTTTCAACTGAAGAAAATACAGGCTGTTATTTCATACCAACCAATGAATCATTGATGGTTTCATGATAAACACAAGAGGAAGCTGACAATGGTAGAAACTTCAGTAATTTCAACTCTTTGAGGCTGAGACAGGAGGCTCACTGTGTCAACCTGAACTACATGATGAGACCATGTATGTTTTAAGAAACAAAAACAAAACAATAGCAAAACACCCCAGATAAATATAAAAGGAATGGAAAAAAAATTACAGAAATGTGAAATGTCCTTACTAACCTTTTTTTATAATAAGCAAGTGTAGTAAGATGCAGTCACAGGTGGTAAATAAGACAGAGCTCTCCCAAGTCCTAAGTGTGCCCCAAGATATGCTGTAATTCCAAGTAGGAATTCAGAGTTCTAAAGGTCAATTATCTACACATACTGAACTATATTTAGTATCATATTTTGTTCATTTCCAGAACTCTATCTCCATTATTTCAAGGATTTATATTTAAAAAGCTTGACTGTCTCTGGTTAGGTGTGTCCAGTATCTTATTGATAAGGTTCTCTAGGTTGGGTGTTTTCTTCTGGACCTACATCAACTATCTGTCTTAATTCTGTTCTTTGATACTTCTACATACTGCTAAAATTCTCAGATTAGTCTTCTTCTATGTATTTGGTACAGCGTGTGCAGGGTCTCACTATGTAGATCAGACTTGTAGTGATTTTCTGTTTTCAGCCTCCCAAATGTGGGATTACAGGGATGCAGCACCACACCTAGTCTCATTCAAAGTCTCAGTGTGCCCTGGGGGCAGGGCTCGCATGGCACTCTGGAGATTGAACCCTAGCTGCTGCCCTCTGCCTAAGCAGGTGTTTTAGTCTGTTGAGCTATCTGGCTAGCCCCAAAATTCTCAGATTCTTAAAATTTTCCTCCAATATTTAATGTAACTCATGCATTCCTTTGATATGCATTTACATTTCCTGAGTGGCTACCATGAACCACATCTGCTCTCCATGGAACTACAGCAAAAAAATCAAGGATCCTGCTCTTGTAAGACTTCTGTGTTAAATATGCACAAGGTGCTAAAAAGAATTCGTTCCACATAATAATAAGCACCAGGAGGAAATTGAAAGAGGCTAATGTGATGGCAAATGATTGAAGACAGGAGTCACTTTAGACTGAGTGACAAGGGAAGAATTGTCTAGAAACATGAAAAATGACATGATGGTCCCGTCCTTCCTCTGAAAGCTAAGTATCCTAGCAGTTCCTCTTAGAGGTGATTCATTGTCCCAAATATACAAAATTTACTTCTACTGTAAGTTCACAATTATTTCTCATTCTTTGCACCCACCAACTCAAGTTCTTGATGAAGTCCGCATTATTTTTTTCATTATTGCCACCAGTTTCAGTTGATTTCTCTAGTACATTCCTAGAGTTCTTTGACAATCCTTCTTCTTTAAGGTAAATTGTCTACTTTTTATTTCAGTCTTTTAGTTTTTCCTGAGGTGGATACAGCTTTCAAAGAAGATCAAGTGAACAGCAAACTGCATCAGTCCTTTGATTATTTCTGTCTCAGTGACACATAAGGCTACTTGAGCATCCCGGTACCTAAACCACACTTGCACTTCCTGCATTAACTGCAATAGTAACTGGGAACACCTAGTGTTATATTTACAAGTTCCTACCATTCCACTTCACATAAAGCTCACCTCCTCTTTTCATTCACATCTGTAGTCATTCATCTCTAGCTTGCTTTACTTTTCTGAGTCACCAAGTGAATCTAGGGAGTGGGAACCTCTATCCATATTCCATCCTCCTTTGGAGCAACAGAGCATGAGGAAAATTTTACTTAAGCTGTAGATCACTCTTTATAGAATATATATATATATATTCTATATATATTTACCAAGAACTTAGCAAGGAAGTGCTAATGAACAGCTGATTGCTATTGTTGTTCCTTTAATTAGACATGCTTTGACTGCTGATTCTTACCACCTATACAACAAAACATTTTGATATTTCTTATCATGGGACTGGGAAGGGTCTATTCTTTTTTCTCTCTCAATTCCATATTACTGCATTTTGCAATAAAATTTCCATAAATCTATTGATAGCTTGTAGCTCATGTTGATGTCATCAAGCCTCACAATTGCTGTTTCCCAAATCTTTTCCTCATTGTTAATTGACTAGCTGCTCCACTTACTGGAGTATGTTTCTCTTTTTTTATTAACCACAACAATCTCTAAATGATCTCATTCAATTTTTATAAATAATCTAATATCCCATTTTACTAATGTACCAGGATGTTAAATTCAACTCTTCCTGTTGTCTTGAATTTTCTGTATAGGTCTTTGGCTAAGAATAACAGCAGAAGTGCCAAAGCCTCCGTAATTCTGAAGAGGGATGCTAAACACAGGACTTGCAAAGGAGATGGCTGAAAACCAATTCTGCTATATGGGCCCACCTTGAATGCTTACTTACTGAAGAGATGGTGAGAAAATTTCACCAGAGAGAATAGTGAACATGTTTATGTGACATCTTATCCCTGCTCCTCATTTTATATCAAGTAAAAAACTTCTTGAGAGGGCCACAAATTTACCTAATAGATGTTCCTTGAATTAGAACCTAAGGTTGGACACATGAAAAAAATCTGAACTGAGAAGCTGGTGCCTGCAGTGACCTGGTTTGCAAGTGAGAGGAGAAAGAAGGGAGCTTTGTGAGAAACCTGATTCTCTATCAGTTACTGGAAAGGCTGCGCATTTCTCCATGCAGTGTTCTCCTGGGGACATCTGAGGATCTGCATGGGAGGACGAGGTGGCCCTGTAGAGTGTAAACACCCAGAACACTAGAGAACTGTGGAGCTGGGAACTTCCTTCAAGGCTAAAATCCTTTCCCACATTACATGAGCTGCAACCCACACTTGCTAATGGGGAACCTTTGCAAACCCCAACAAAAGATGCGTAAGAGTCATAGAGTCCTTGACTGCACACATACCTCAAGGGGAAAAGACAACAGATAAATTGGGCAGAGTGGCACATGTTTTCCAACTCTTGGAAGGTTTAGGTTGGAGGATCTTAAGTGTGAGGGCAGCCTGAGATAATAGAAAGTTCTGGGCCATCCTTAACTATATGGCTAGAACTATTTACTACAAAAAAAAAAAAAAAAGACAGTTACTTCAGTGACATCAATGGGCCAATACCTCCTAACTCTACTCTCTATCTAACTGTTATGGTGTGTGTCTAGATATCCCCCCAAAACATCATGCAATAGTAGAGCAGTAGGGTTATATTTTTGGAAGTGGCTGAATCCAGAGAGTGTGGTTGATTCATGGTTTAATGCTGGGATTAAAGATGCTGTGTGTAATGGTAGGAGATCGCTGAGTTAGTCTACTGATTGGATTGGCACAGCCCTAGTCCTGGTAGCCTGGATATGGTATGAAGGCCTGAAAGAGGGCTGTCTCCCGCAGCACTGATTTTCCTGTCTTCCACCACCTTCATGAACTGTTGCCCCTTTGCCACAAACCACTCTGCCTTGGAGACAGCTGGTAATGGACTGAAACCTCTTTACATAATGAGCT
Source organism: Ctenomys sociabilis (assembly GCA_004027165.1). NCBI lineage: Eukaryota > Metazoa > Chordata > Mammalia > Rodentia > Ctenomyidae > Ctenomys > Ctenomys sociabilis. The sequence goes on along the minus strand of PVKA01000012.1, from coordinate 239,970 downwards.
AAATAAAGATTTTCTCTATTAACTTTTGGGGGTCTGGCATTTTGTCTCAGCAATACAAAAAATAACTAAGACATTAGAAATAACCCACAAGAGGAAGAAATATATGGAGAGCCAGAGAAGAGGTGAATAATGGGGACGGAGGGGTAAATCTATACATCCTTTCACCCCACTACAAGCTGATAAACCTAAAGCAAACTTGCACTGGGGAATAGAGGTGGGCCTGAATTGAATTGTTTTGAGATTAAATTTTGGTTGAGACTATTTAATTAATAAAAATAACACTTTTCAGGAAATCAAGAAACCTATGGCACCTTCCTCAGATTTCATCTAGGTTAGGAAAGAACAGACTTTAACGTCTAGTTTTAGGAGCAAAGGAGGAAAGAATAAAGAGCCCAGCAGGGTTTAACCTTGGGAGGTTCTACCAGTAAAATGGCCAGACTAAGACTGGTTTATGTGTACCTGTTTAATTTCTCTCTTGTTCTCCTTACAATGTTATATTTGCTCACTTGTCCTCTTTTGTCTCATGACTTTAAAAGGAAAACTCCCTGTGCAGGAAGATATTTAATTTTCTCCAACCTCATACTCTTCTCTCCACTGCTGTCTGTTTCTCCTGCTCAATTTGGTCTTCACTTACTTTCCATAACTCTGCACTTCTTTAAATTCCCACTGAGGTCATTCCTTAGCCTCCTCTGTGGGTTTTTATAATTCTGCACATTTCTCATGGATTTCTATGTTTCATTTTTATCTCTTGATAGTCTTTCTGTCTGTCTTTTTTATGTCTCTGTCTCTGTCTGTTGTCTGTCTGCCTCTCCCCCACCCACTCCTATCCCCAGCAACAGCTACATTTTCACTCCTAATGTTTTGCCGAAGTCCAGGATCAAGATCTATTCTAAGTCAAGATCAAGGGTTTCTAGGGTCTGTAAGACATCTCCATATTTTTTTCTCTAAGATGCTTTGCTTTCATTTTGTATCTTATTAATTAAGTGCTTTCCATATTTTAAAAGCAGCACAAAGAAGGTAATAACCTTCTTTGTGAATTTTTCTTACCTTAGAGCAAGGAACATACTAAAGTTTATTCTACCTGGTAAAGAAAAAAATAATAGATGGTTTTAAATTTTCTTTAAAAGTTTAATTTTCCCATGTACTGGAATGTAACTGGGCAGCCTGGATATCTTATTTACTTTATGTATTAGGATGTACTTAGCACAGTTCTTCTGTAGAAATATTCTTGGTCACTGCAAAAGTGACCCTAAATCATATTCACTTTGAAATAACAAATCAAAGCAATTTCACTGAGCAAGCATATTCTTATTGCATCTTAAATACAGCTCTACATATACATATATGTGTGTATCTATACATATATAGACATCTATATAATACAAATATATAATACAGACATATGTATTATATTATATAATATACACTACATATTATAGGCACATATATAAAATTGGCATATATATTTAATATGTTAAAATACCCATGAAAACAATACTGTTCAAATTTTGAACATTAAAATCATAATCTACCTAAAAGACACAGAGGCAGAAACAGTTCCCTATTAAGCCCAATTACATCTTCTGTATATCCTTATCTGCTTTCTTAAACATTTATTTTTAAATATCTCTCATTTTCCCAGCAAATTTGAAACTCTTTGAGAGCAGAGATTTTACCCACTAGGAAACAAAGCTGAATAAAGACAGTCTTTGAGTCTCAATATGCAAAGTAGAAAAGAATTTGACTCAGGCAAGGCAGTGAGATGAGAATCAGTTCTACCTCGAATGTATAAAAGCATATAAGGTACATACAGATAAATATAGATACATATATGCCCCTATTTAAACACCTATAAAATATACTTGCTTAATGAATGTAGAATGAATCGTAAAATTAAAATATTTTTGGACACGTTCCTTCACAAGTGACTTACGGTAAAGAAAAAAAAAACTAAATTTTTCATATTGCACAAATGAGCCTGGTCAGCTGCATATACTCTCCTGAGTTCTGATTTCTGATTCTTGATTGCTTCCATGACAACCATGTCATTTCACTGCCAGCCTATCTTATAAACAGTTAAGATGAATGGAAATATATGCATGCTCTCCTGAAATTAATTGTTAAGAAATAAAAGAGAGAGAAACCTGAAGTTTTTTTCATTTGGTGAGTTCTATTTTGCGTGGATAAAAAGACTTTCCTAATGAAGCCCTTTCCACAAGGATCCAATTTTATATGCTGCCTATTCTTGCTTCGACGTTGCCCGTAATCATTTTCTAGTCATTTCACAAATGGATTTCTTGCTTCCTTCAGGAGAATAGGAACACTCATAGCTCTATCTGTCCATCTCTTACCCTTATCCATCTCTTTCTTTGCCCGAGTTCTTGCTATGTGGTCTACCCCAGCATTCACTTCCACATATGTGATCATGCTTAATTGTTAGAAAAATTATTTTCAAATATAGGTGTCAAGCAGTTAAGCACTTAATTCATGTAAAATCCAAGGAGATGGGCTTCAATGAGGTCTAATGATTCTCAGCATAGCTTACTCTTCTTTGCTGATGTTTCTTAAGAAACTTACCATAGTCTCTTAGTTATTGTAATAAATTCTAGTACTGTTCTTATTCCTCTTCTCTGTATTCATGTCTTTTCCTTTGAGATTGTCATTTCCTTCATTAATGGCATAGTTTACTTTGTTACTCCATTAATTTTGAGCTTGCCCTGTATATTCCTTCAGCAGTGAACTATGAGGAAGGTGTGAATGTGGTCAGAGCCTTTGTGTGTTCCTTGTGCCTCTGGATGCCATGAAAACAGCACACTCTGGCCCTCTCACTGCATCAAAAAAGGCAAGTCACATTTGGAGAGGACTTGAAGTAGCGTATTGCTTTCCAGCAATACACACAGACAGCCGGCGAGGCAGACGCTCCTGCCGAGGTAGTCCACATGCTACTAAGCAAGGACATAATACTACTGTGCACTGCAGAGTTGTGCACTGGCTCCTTATACAGCACCCCTCTGGCAACAGCGTGAAGTGATAAACTGATGATGCTTTATGCTCATAACTAATTTCCTTCAACAGATCATATGTTCTGGACTTGTGCAGAGGTCCAGCAAGTCTTTTGTAAGCTCTAATAAGTAACTGTTGAGTAGTAGGGCTCAAGCAATGTGGGATGAATCCATGGGCATGGTCTTGATTTCCTAGAGAAGGCTGGTAAGTGATTCTGGGTACTTTTGAAACAGGATTTCAGGTATCCAAAGATGGAGTATGATAAAATAATTTATATTGTTTTCTCTACTCATCTGGCTCTAGGTTCCTATATAAACTGTCAGTTTCCAAGAGGTCAGCTGTATCAAATTACCAGCTTGTGTCTCTTGAAAGTCAGCTTGCTTCAGTGGAAAGAATGTACACTGCAGTGGTGCAAGGTCAGTTTGGTTACATATGAGGAATCCCTACATGACACCAACCCATGGATTTTCTGAGCCTATTTCTCATATGTAAAATGAGGGTGGTAGCATTATTCTTCATGGAAATTTTATGCAAATTAGGATAAGAAGTAAAGAAAATCCTTATCTTTAATTTTAAAATTTTCTATTAATTAAAGACCTATTATACACAATAATACAATACAAATACATTGTATTAAAGCCAATGCAGTATAAACATAATACATGCAATGTTACATAACAATGGCAGCCTCATTACATAACATAATATTTACATGAATTTTGCAACCTGAAAATTCTGTGCAGAACAGAATTAAGTCCATCATAGTACGAATGCATCTTTCAAATATACTCTCAAGTTCTTTGATGTATTCCATCAACAAGGTTGAGCTGAATTGCCTTCCTCTTGTGTAACTTCCCATGAGCAGAGTAAGACAGAGCATTTGCATGCTGCTTCAGCCCTGGATTGTGAGGAGGTTGCTCCCTTGCCTGATCTGTCTCACTCAGTGGCTTCAGTTGTTCCAAAGAAAGTCATCTCCTCTGAGGATGATCACATGATAAAGAACAGAGATCTCTCCCTGTAGGTCAGTGAGGAACTCACATCAATAAATTTGGAAGTTGGTTCTCTGGCTCCCCATAAATTTGGTGTAAGTGCAGTCTTAGATAGTGGACTGCTACATCACAATTTCTAAGAAAGCTTTTCCAGGGAACTGCATAGCTTCTTCTTGTTGTTTAAGTTGTCATGTATGAGAAGAAAATTAATCAGAAGGCGAGTAACCCCAATTTAAAGGAACTTGGTGGTTTTTGTAAACTCTCAGAACTTTCCAATAGAAAATAAATCTAAAATTAAACAAAGAGCGTGTTCAGGGCAGGGCCAGGAAATCTAATGAGGATGGTCAGGGTGTGTCTGTAAAACTGTTTTACAACATTTCAGAAAGAGAACGGTTGAGTCTCTGAGTGCTTTTGGTCAGACACACAGCCCTGAAGATGCCAGTTGTGAGCCCTTGAGGTCTTTAATCAACATAAAAGGTTCTAGGAATAGTAACGGCATTGCCTGTAACAAGATCTTAAGGCAGAAGATGGCTTATCTTGAGGAATTTACAGGTGTGATCTTGTCATTCAAGAAAAAGAAGAAAAAGCCAAGGGTGCAGGCATTAGCCATGAGAAAATGTTCCTTAGCTGAGAAGATCTGACTGGTAAATGATGGGCAATATTTGCTAAGCTGAGCATCACAGGAGCCACAAACTAATGAAACCTTTGCACTTCTTACTTTCTTGTGTTTGGAACAGAAATACCTGTAGCACACAAGCACCCCATTCAGATGATGAGATTCTGACCTTTGAGCTGAGGCTGTGGGAGGATGAAACTTTGGTTGCCTTGGGATGGTGGTATGATTTTAGGTGAAATGGATGCAAATGGTGGACTGAAGACGTATAGCTTCATAAATATGTCCACCAATTCTTTGATACATGTCTCTTTATAAAGAGGCATTTCAGTCTCCCCTTTGGGCATAGTTTTACTGGTCTCAATTGTCACTCTTTATTTCTAATAAATAAACTACAGCAAGTTAAGTGAAATAAATTCAAAACGCAAACTTAAATACTATATGACGTCTCTTATATGAGAAACTCAGAGTGAAAATAAAGAGTAAAGTGGAATAGAGACTAGGCATAGTGAGATAGATCTTCCTCAGTTGAAAGGGAATCAAGAGATGGAGGAAGGGGAGAGGAAGGAAAGGGAAAGGGGATGAAGGGAAACAAAAAGAACTGGGAGTTGTTATATACATGTACTGATATCCAAGGAATGAAAACTTTATGAGATATGCATGTGTACTGATACACTAAAACAATGCAAAAGGAAAAGAATACAGCAAGGATGTATTTGTCATTTGTCAAATTTGATCCCGGAAAGGAGGGCTGTGGCTCCTGTCTTAGGGCCAATTCTTGCTCTTCTGTTATTGCTGTGTTTTCTTAAAGCACCATTCTAGATAAATCTGACTACAGTGAGACTAGGACATGATGAGGAATAGGTCATTGGCCAGCCTTCTCACAGGCACCTGAGTGAACTTGGACACAGGTTCTCTAGCCTCAGGGCCAGCTCTAGACAACTGCAGCTATGGCTGACATTTGGAGGGAACCTCAGGAGAAAGCCTAGATTGAGAATTTCCCAGCTAACCTTTTCAGGTTCTTGATCATAAAGGTCCATAAATAATAAATATTCCCTGCATCAAACTGCCAGTTATGCCTATAGGGAACTGCCTATGCCTATAGGGACTACCATACAAATTCTCATACAGGTAAGTCTAAATATTCACTTCATAGATAAGAAGTCTGAAGAATTAAAAAATTAGGACATTTTACTAACACATACAGCTAATAAATGGAAGATGAGAAATCATATCTGCGTGTCTTCAGGTAAAAAGTAAATGAGCTTTATACAAATAAAAAAAACACAATAGAATGAAGGCACAATTTTTTTATAAAAGGGATGTTTGGGCTGAAACAGAAAGCTCGGTAATGGCATACTACCATTTGCTTTAGGAATAACAAAGGTGTGGATCAGGCAGAGGAATGTGCAAAAGAAGCTTAAATCTATACACCACAGGGGCCAAGATACCCAGTAAGAAAAGAAGGAAGCCATTCCTTCTCTGGTCTAGCTTTCTCAATTATGTTAATTGTAACAGAACTTGGCTTCCTGGCAAGGCAGAGCTAGTGAGGCATTTGACACACTGTAGAATTTAAGTTCAAAAGTAAAATTGTTTAATGAATGCACACTCTACTCCTTATTCATTATGCAAAGTCGGGTTGTAGAGTTTTTCAATATGTACTCTAATTCCCTTTAAGAAACGTGATTCCACATTCTTCATATTAGTGCAGGGAGGGGAGATATTTTGTTAGAAGCTGCTTTGGGGTCAGTTAGAAATTCTCTACTCTGATTTTTAAAGGAAGCTATAATCCCTTTTTCTCATCCATTGTGTTTTATTATGTTGAGGGTTGACGGCTATAAAACACAGCACCTCCCCTTCAACTTTTCCATATAACTTGATTAGACAGGAATAATCTCTTATGCTTTCATGCACAAATTTAGGAGTGACCCAGAACAAACGAGTTTCCTTCATCACCATAGCAACCAGGACTATGGAAAAATGCCACTCACTAGGCTATGCAAGTCAGATTTCATTCCTTTGATGTTAATTAACAAATTGCTTTCTGAAAATCAATGAGTTTCCCTGCTCCGTTCTAAATGTTTGTGATGTATTTTTGAGTACTTCCTCAAGTAATGTGATGGAGGGGTGGAAGAGACTTACCAACATGGAGTTCTCCCTTTCCCTGTTATAACAGAAGTAATGGGGAATGGGAGGGATGTGTGCAAAGGATAGAATCCATTTGGATTTCCCGGGCATTGAGATGCAAATGGAAACGCGGGTTTTCTTATTATCCAAATTTTCTCTCAGAAAATGGTGGCTGCGTTCTTTCAAGGAAAAGACATATAGAAAGGGCAAACAAAGCAAAGATTTTGCAGCCTAATTTAGGCCTGTGTGCTCTTTCAACCTGTTTCTAAGGCCACCAGATTCCAGATTCTTTCAGGGTAATTTGATGATCTCTCTGCAACCAAAAATCTTCCAAATAAGCCCACTTTCTAGGTCAGATCGGAAGGATACACAGAGAGAAGTGCTCGTAGTGACTGCGCATGAATAGACGACACAGTGGTATTATTAATGAGACATTTTTAAAGGTGGAAACATTTTCAGTGGCAATGAGATATTAAAGTGATCGAAGGGTGTTTTTAGAAAAGTTAGAAAAGGCTTACAAAATTTAAAGTGAATAAAGGAGTTTAAGACAAACAGAGATAAAGCATTTAAAATAATTCACGTTTTCAAACAAGTTTGTGGAATATGGTAAAAGAATAAATAACCTCCCAGATGGTCTTTCTCTTTTCTGTATGAGCCTCGCTGAGGTTTGTCGCTGATTGACTATGGGATATGATAGAACATAAAACAATTTGACAGAATTATATGAAAGACTGTTTCGTGTAATAGGTCTTCAAGCCAGCTGTTCATCCATCTTCTTTACTTCTTTAATGGATGACAAAAGTTTATTCAAAGACATATCTCAGTGGCCCCTTCAAGCCTGTTAATTGTCAAGTGTTGTGAGAGAATAATTCAAAGTAAGTATAGTTTGAATTGGCTTAATTAAGTTATTGATAAAAGGATTAAAAGCTGACATTTCAAGCACACTGAAACAGAAAAAGTAATTATTAAAACCTTTATCACTTTATAAGTAACAAAAATAACTTCTAGATAAAGTGATGTAAGGGTCAGAAAAAAAAAGCACGAATGTGAATGGAATATCTTTTCAGCTCCAGAATTAAGCTTGGAAAACTTTGTGGAATAAAATTGATGAAAATCATCATTTAAAAATTATTTTTGACCAGCAAAATCATTCCATTCAAAGACATTCAATAAGAAAGGCCAATGTATGAAAAACAAAATTTCCTCCTATTTTTCAGGTTCTGTTTCATCAAGTATTTCATATGCATTTAAAGCTGCTTATGACTCCAAAAAGGAAAGCTTGACACCTAGGGCAAACTTTACCCTGATTTAAAAAAAATTTAATCCCCTTTTAGAAACTCAGTATTCCTGGTTTCATTCCTCATCCTCTTTCGATGACAGAACAAACTGTAGATGTCAGATCTGCCTGAGAAATACAAGTATTCCCCATTCCTTCTGTGGCTATTGCAGTACCTATTACAGAAAAACACAAATAACCATTGATATTAAGAATGCTATTGCTACCCTTTCTGATGGGCAGCTGGATTCATCTTTGAGTAGAAACACATTCTTTCCCTTTAAAAGCATAAATGTAGAGGTCATTAAATAAAATTACTTAAAAATATTTCACCAAACCAATTTATTATCTTACCTTAAGCCTTTTATCCAACTATCTGCATAGTTTACATTTGTAAATTGGGTCTACTTACAATAACTGATCAGGATCTTTGTGAGATATTAGTCAAAGTAAATTCCAAAGCTCTGTTTCATTTTGTGTAAAAATGATTGTATAGCTAAGACATCATAATTTACTTTGTAGTCTAATAATCTATGACTGACAATAGCTCATTTCTTCATCCTCAAACCCAAATGGTACAGTTTCCAAGAAAAAGTGCAATACTTTGTCTATCATCACTAATAAGATGATGAACATCAAAGAGATAGTTAAAATGCAAACACTATACTAAATAACAGCATTATATTTATGCTTTATAGTTCTCAGCATCAATTATTATTATGTGGTTTTAAGAGGCATTCAATTATTATTGTTGAATAAAGTAATATTTTAATACAAAACACATTAGACTATTCCCTCCAGATTTCTAGTCTAACCCTTATGTTCAAACAGAGTGCATTTCCACTATTGTTTTTCCTTTAGATAAAAATCGTAGATGGAAAAACAATTTGAACATATCAAAACAACTACAATATATGAAATACAAATTTTCTTAAAAATCACGTAGTGCATGCCAATACAGTTATCAAATCAAAATGCCTCTGAATGGTCTACCTGGGATTATACTTTGCTCTCTGTCCATTCGTGAAAAAATTCTCATCTAGTTTGATGTACAAGTGCAAAGGGTCCCTAGGGTGTGGGTGGTCTTAGGGCTGCCACTGCTGCACGTCTAGGTAGGTGCAGAAAACATGAAAACTATTTTAAGGCCTCTGGATGACAGGCCTTCTCTTTGGAAAAATGGAACGGTAGAAGAGAGCGATTTATGAAGAGTCTTGACTTTGTATAATGGTGTCATGAAAAACAGAAATTCAAAATTAGTGTGTGATTATGCTGACAATCAACAGGGGTAACCTAGCACCTCATTTTGATTAGAGATTAGGTAGTGGAATAGGCAGACTCAAGACGAATTATGAAGTTCTGCCTTTGAGTAGTGCCCAAAACAGCCAAAGTTAACATGAATGTTCATTTGCAATATATTAGAAAGGCCTAATATTTCCAAAGCTGAAAATATAACAGAAATATACTGTGTAGTGGAGCTTCTGCAGTATGATAATCTATTTTCTTATAAAAGAATGCATTAGAGTTTTCACGAGTAGATACTTAATGAAACAAAGCATCTTAATTCCATATATAAGATAGGATTTAAAAGATTACCATTTAATTCTCCTTACTTTGTGTGGGAGGGGGCTTTTTAAAGATAATTCTTAAATAATAAGCTGCTATAATAGTTATTTACAGATCATTTATCTTACCCACACATTAAGCCAAACAGTAAAAGCTCCCCTAAAACTGTAGTTCCCTGTCTAAATTGTACATTAATCGCCTTGGGCAAGTGTTACAAAACTGGGACTTCTCAGACTATACTGAATAAGAAACTCTAGGGTGAAGAGTCAGACAGATGTATTTCTATAAGGAAATAATACATTAAAAATATGCGTGCATGTATAGAAGGAAGAAAGGAGGAATCTGGGACTTGAATCTGTGTGTTTGCTTCTACCACCTTCCCACCCCCCAAAAAAATGCAGCGCTTCATTGTGGGTGGCAATGCCTTGCCAGGCCATGTCTATTTCCTAAGGCCTACTTTTCTATCCTCTCTTTATGGAGATTACAAGGTTGAAGAGACTGCAAATTCCTTCTCTGTACCAGAAAACCAGTCCCTCTGGGTTTCTGAGCAGCTCACAATCTGAGGGACTGAGACATTGCTGTGGCTCCCTCCCACGGAAAGCTCCTTTCTCTTCTGCCATTTCCACAGAGAAGGGGCAGGGGAACAAGTTTCCAGGGAATAGGACCCATTTACCAAACTCCCTAAGAGCCCCGTTATTTGCATTCATTTAGCTTTCTTGGAATTCTGTGAGATTTGTGAAGTGGCCCAGAGGTAGGAACTGCTGAGGGTGACTTTCTGCCGATGTGAAAGTTGAGAGCCAATTTTTTGGTTTTGCATGTTTTATACAGTTTTGGGTCCAGATTATCTTTCTCAAAGAAGCCTGTGTGGTCACAGTCTTAAAAGGGCCTGACTTTCTCTGGGGAAGAAAGCGGATTTGCTTCCTGACCAGGATAATAAAGATAATATCTCTCTCCAGGCAAAGGTTGGTAAAGTTCAAGCCTTTGTGAAATAAGGATTTTTCTCAGCTTGTGATTCCTCCACTGCGATGTGAATGCACTGTGTGCCACGTGCACCTGGGCCACCCTGTGTCACCTCCGTGAGGCGTGGAGGTAAGGAAAGCCAATGGGAACAGGAGTCTTGTGATTCCAGCTGGCCTATGAGTAATGAAGTCATTTTTTTCCTCAGCCAGGAGTCTTCTGGGCCAGGGCCCGCCAAACACTGGCAGGCTCAGTTGTTAATATAATTGAGTCACATTTACAGTCCATGAAAGTCCTTATTATGCTGTTAGTGGCTACTAGACTCCATGCCACTGGATCTAAGTTCCACCACTTCCTAGTTATAAGACTCCCTGTGTCTCGTACTGGCCTGGTCCTGACTAACCATGGAGCTTTCTAGTTATGCCACTTACATGTGCCAATAAACAGCCTCAGTAAAAATAACAGTAATGATAATAAATCTAATTGGAGTGATAACAATAACAGCTAATATTTGCAAATCAACATCATAGGAAGTGCTTATGTATCTTAGCATGCTTGATACATTAAGTAGAAATATAAGTTGCTACCATAATTTTCCTCTTTGCATATAACTAGAGATGAAAGGAAATCCTTTTCTTCTTTGTATTTATGTGGTTCCTACATGGAACCTTAAGTATCATCCTCCTTGCCCACGTTGCGTAGGTTGTCTAGAATTCCTTTTTTTTTTTTTTTTTTTTTCTTAATGTATTTAGTACAGGGTCTACAGAATCTCACTATGTAGAACAGATTTGTAGTAATCCTCCTGTTTCCAGCCTCCCAAGCTAGGATTGCAGGCGTGTGCCACCAGGGCCAGTCTCAGTTACTGTCTCAGGGCACACAGAGGAAGAGGGGCAGAGGGCCAGCATGGTACTCAGGATCGATTCCCCGGCCCTGCGTCTGCCTAAGAAGGTGCTTTAGTTCACTGAGTTATCAGGCTGGCTAAGATGTCTAGAATTCTCCTCCTTCCTGATTCTGCAGAGGTCTCTTCTCCCTTCACGATTCAACTTAGAAAAGCACTAGAAGGAGAATTTTTTTTGTAAACATGTTGCTTCTCGAAGTAACATACAGTTTCTTTTTGCTTCAGCATCCAGCGAAGTGTTTCCCCATTTTTCTAACCACATCTCTCACTCATGTGTAAGAGAGGAGGGCAATTTTACTTTCATGGTAACGCTAAACACCCCACTGTGGCTTGTGTCACCCTTTCACAGGCTTTCTGGAAACCAGCCACAACAAGGCTCTGGTTTCTCTCCCAGAGAAGGGAGGAGTCTTTACCTGCATTTGCACAGGCTAGCGGGCAAGGAGAGTTGAGGTTAGAAGAAGGCATGTCTTCTCAGTCAGTTTAGTATAACAAAGATGGTCACTCTCACTGCTGCATTTATTTCTAAAATAAATTGATATGGGAACTGAAGGAGAGATGGGAGAGAGCAACTAGGAGAGAGCAACTAGCCAAAAAATCCACCCCATCTTTCCTTAAGGCCTTTAGCAATACCCGTCCAGAGCCTTGTGGCACTGCTATTCCTATGAGTATGCCCAGGAATATTAGCTTTTCCCATGTATATTGCTATGAACATGCTCATGCAGCTGAGTGGGTGGTGCCAACTGGGCCCCAGATCGGCATTATTTAGTGGTGTCTAACAGTGCATAAGTGCTGTGTACTGGTACTGTGTGGTGGGTGTGTACTAGATAATAAATGAAGGAACTTGAGGTGCTCCCAGAGGTTCTCTCCTGCACCTTTTGAGTTTGTCATTTCAGTGGTTGCTTTATGATGTTTACGCATTATAAACTCCAATACTTGATCAGCCGTCACCATAAATAGAGCAGGAATATCATATCCCACCAGGGAGACACATGTTTTTCTTTGCTCCTCTTCTACAAATGGCAATCAGTACGAGATTCCTGAATGTCAGACACCAGCTTCCAGAATACATTAAGAAACAGAAACCAATTTCTCACCAGGGATGTTCCATTTTAAGGGACCAAAAGAATGCTAGTCTTTTTATAAAAAGAAGTAGAGGGTGAAGAGGGAACTTTTTTGCTTCTAGAGCTCTATTGGCCCCCTCTGCACAAAGCGAGACAACAAAACACTGAAAATATAGAGAAAGGAGGGCACGTCTCAGGGTGCTCCCTGACATTGGACACTGACCTAGTAGTCTGTCTTTCCGGTTTCTCGCTTGCAGGGCTGGGGGCTACACGTTAATACACAATTACTGAAAATGCACGAAAAGGCTCTGGTACTCAGAGCTTGACACTTAACTAAAGAAGTTGTCCCTGATACTGGAGAGTGAAGCTCTTCAGTGCAAGGCACTATGTTTATAATTTCTGAATTATGCTAAGACACTGAAGGCTTAACTTCAAGCTGCCAAGTACTGAATGCTTTTGTAAGTCAAGTGCTTCATGGTTAGCAGCACCATGCGAGGGTATAAACAGAGAACTAAGTTCTGGAAGTGTTTCCAAGTTAAATCCATCAGTGTAAGGGCCAGTATTCAAGTTTATGTTTCCTAACCCCACACTCTTGCGCTACCCTGCCTCTTTCTGTCTTGGGTCCTAAGAGTGAACATTCTTGTGTGTGGCTTGTCAGAATCCCATGTTGCTAAATGCCTTGAATTAATTAGTGAACATCATTTCAAACTGTAAGATAAGATTAGTAACTGATGCCATGCGTCTGGCAATAGCTTAGATCTTAAATGACACCATTAATGAAGGCTCAGTGTCTAGCTTGATGCTTTTGAAAGGCACCAGAAACTTTACAGGATAGAGCTGAGCTGTAGGCTTTACATTATTAGGTTATGCTGTACAAGGGGATTAGGAAAGGCAGGTCTTCTTGTTTCGCTTTTGTTTTAGACCATGGAGTGAAAAGGCTTTCTTTAACACGATGCTCACGATGTTCTATGCTGCTACCCCTTAAGCCCAGGGGCATTAGGGCCAAGTGAACACAGACTGAATTCTCTGAAATCATGACCCCAAACAAAACAATCCTCTTTGTACATTTATTACATTTTGCATAGTTTGTGAGTGAGGGGTATCTAATACAGCTGATAGAGGGGAATATCGCAAAACTATTTGTTTATACATTCTGTGATCCAGTGTCCCTGAGACTGATTACCCTAGTCAATGTAACTTTACCTCAGAAGACCAGAGCTGTTATAGCTATTAAATAGGAATAATAATAATAGCTCTAGAGCTGGTGAGAGGGCTCAGTGGAATAAACACCTGCTTAGGCAAGTTCAGGGACCAGTGTTCAATCTTTGGTATGACATGCCATGTAATCCCAGCCCCCAGGCACACTGAGATGGCCACTGAGACTGGGCATGGTGGTGTACACCTATAAGTCTGAGCTGTGTAATGAGACCCTGTACCAAATACATGAAAATAAAAGTTAGTAATAATAATAATGATAATAATATTAGCTCTGATTTAGGGTTTATATGACTGTAAGAGACAATGAAGAGTCAGGTGACTGGCCCATTGTATGTGTCCACAGAATCTAGGGTTTGCCCTGAGTTGTAATAAAGACTTCCATTGTAAATCTTATACTTCTTGTATCAAGTATTATGATGTATGTTATATGCTGTGTTGTGTTTTCACATCTGGCCATCTCATTTGGCCAAAATATGCTAGGACGAAGATCATCAAAGAGAAATCCAAGGCTCTTATGGAAATGTATGCAGATTAACAGTCCTCATCAAAATGCATATTTTTCCCTGAGCATTCATAGAGATACAGAGAAACAACAACATTGTTACTTCCCAATTTCACAAATTTGATTGCTTCTACAATTTTAGAAGGGAGGGCCACATTTTTGTGGGGGGGGAAAGTGGCCACATTCTTGTTTGTCATCCAAGGTAGAATAGGTGGAAACAAAAATAAAACTTTGCCCAGTGCTTTTGTTTGAGAACCAAATTATTCAGAAACAAAAGTAGTTGTGAACTCAGTAACCATGACAGTATCACTAGAACATGACTCTAGGTTCTAGAAATTATAGATTATTGCTAGTATTGTAATTCAGAAGGCAAATAGCTGCTAACCTTTTTGATCAGATGATGTTGACTATTGAAAGAAGTACATAGCACTGGAGAGAAATCTTTCTTTTTTAAGGGCTCAGAAAAAAATATGACACATGGAGACCAGCTTATTCTACCAGATTTCTTCACACCTGCATGCATATAACACATCATTTAAAAATTCACTAAAAACATTTGAAGTTGAATTCATTTTAACTTGGAAAAAAAAATACCAAGAAAACTGCTAGTTACCAATGGCCAAGAAGGAAGACTGTTCTGTATAAGAAACAATTTCTGGAGTTCTGTAAAAAGCTAATTTTGTTCTCTTTCTTCTTCTTTTATTTATATTACAGATATTTTACAAGTTCCATCCCATACAAGACAGGGAATCTAAGCATCAGAGAAGACCGGATTTCCTCAGTATTTCACAGTTACTGAAACACCTGTGCTAAGTAGTTTTCTGTATATCAGCTGTGAAAACGCACTCCTCAGTAGCCCACCAGATTTCCCATTTATTTCCCCATAGTGGCAGATTCTGGGGTCCTCACAATGGATTATTGTTGAAGGTTTGAAAGGATGGTGGTTCAAGAGCTTCATAATGAATTTAAATAAAAATACAACAGCAAATTGCACCTACATTCCTTACAGACACTGCTTCTACCTCTTTTAAGACACTGCTTTATCTGGAAATTAATTAAGCAGAAACTAGATGGGCACAAATACCACAACATTCTGAAGCTTAATTAGCAAATGCTTTTTAACTTCTCAACAGGTCTTAGCCTTGTTGGTTACTTTGTTTCTTAAAAGAGGAGAAAGCCAAGCGGTATTATTCTTTGCTTCTTTTCAGAGAGGCAACAAGCATGGAAATTTAAAAATAGATCAAGGGATGCTCACGGGGCAGCTCCCTAGCAACCCGGGCTGTATTACTGGTATGCTAACACCAGTGGCTTGTGTGCTGGCAGGTGTGTGGGTGAACCACGCCCACTGGTAGCAAAACCATGAAGACAGTGGTTAGGGCGAAGCCAGGAAGGGCACACACGCAGGTTCTAGAGGCACAGGTCCTCACCCATTCTATTCCGTCTGACCCCAGGCAAAGAAGCTTCCGGGCTGTGTCCCGGGAGTTTCTCCAGGGAAGCGTCTAGCCAGGTGGCCAGCCCATCCTCTGGAGCCGGAGCAGAAAGTCCCAAAGCACCAAGAGCTCTGAGTTATTAAACCCAGGAGTGAAGTGATTTCCAAAATATTTGCTGTCTAATAGTCAGAAATCATGGCTCTGCTTTTTCTTTCTTAAGTAACAAAAGAGAAAACAAAAAGATGGAATGTTTACTGATAGTCTTTGTGCTTGGTGCTGCGGAGCTTGTTTTTGAGGCTCTGATGTAAAAAAAAGAAAAAAAGGGAAAAAATACCCTGCATGTCATATAGCTGCAGAGCTCAGACACCCTGGTGCGCACTGTGAAAATATCATAGAAAAATATGACATCAAATTGTCTGCCTACAGTGATACCATTTCTTATTAAAATAAAAAGCAGAAAGGTATAGAGACTAACAGGGCAATTCTGTTTTTCAGTCAGTCTTCAAACAAGGAAGCGATCTGAATGTTCAAGACACTAGAGCACACCTTTGTGTCAAAGGAGAATAATTAAATATTCACTGCTGAGCCCCTGACCACATGTGCCCTCCCCACCCCACCCCAAACTCCTCATTTCTGAAGGAGGAGGAGGAAGGCAGCATGCTTGTCTAAAATGCCTTTTGAAGGATAGTGCTCAGAAAACTTCCTTTACTGAAAACACTTTTCTTCGTTTTCCTTTTTTGAAAATTTCTTCCTTCTCCCCTTCCTTCCTTCAAAGATACAAACCTCAATTGGTTGGCTATTCACCACTGCTTATAGTAACGAATACTTTTCTTTCTTTGGCCTTTGTTGGTTTAGTTAAAATTGCAATAATACAAAAGGAGAAGAAGGAAAAAAATGAACCTTCAAATTTCTGTTACTCAGCTTGGGGGATACATTGTGCAGTTCCAGGTAATGCATACGTTTCTTCCTTCTCACAATCTTCCATTCTATGAACTCAGAGGTAATCATGACTCTGAAATACGTGCAAATCATTCTGAAGCTTTTCTCTACATCTGCATTCTATGTACACCTTCTGGTAAACAATGTACAATATCATTTTTCATGTTTTCATACATGTCTACAAGTGTTTATATTGTTCAACCTGCTTTTTTAATACTATAATTTATTTTTTTTAATTCAAGATTGTCCCACGTAGATGTTAATATACTGTTAGTCCGTGCAGTACATTTGTTTTCATTTCTCATACTGTCTACTTGAAGACACACAACACAGTCTAATTATACATTCTTATGATTAAGTCCCACTTTCCAGTTTTGGTCCAATTATTAAAAAATACAGTTGCTATCCTTCTTGCTCATAATTACAGATAAATCTTTATGGGCTTGATGCAAATATTATGCCCAACATATATGTTTTCAGCTAAATAACAATTTGATAACCTATGGCATTGTTTCTTCAACCTATTGAGTAAAATGTATTTCATTTTTATTAGACATTGCCACTGTGATCGATGTTACATACAGTATTCTTACTGTAACAAATAGCATTAGGTAACTTTATCTTCCTTGCAGAGAAGAGCAAACAGAGGAGCAGGTAACTTAACTAACTGAAAAGTACAGAGCCGATCAGTAAGAAGCATGCAGGGTTGTTCAGCTCCAAATTCTCTCACTCAAACCACCACGCTTTATGGATCCAAACAGTTCACCAACACCTCTCTGGCCTCTCCCCTTTTCATGTGGCATATTCTTCCCAAAAGAAAAGTACCACATGGGAACCAAATACCTTCATCTTTAGATAGACATTCTTTTATTTTATTTTGAGAAACAAATATCAATGAGACAATTTCAAAACTGATTGATAGGATAGTTTCAGTACTTAATACATTGTACATTATTATCTCCCTAGTGGTTATCCAAGGTAAAAGATGTAGAAATGATATCCTGTCCAAGCACTATTAGTACAAATCTTTCTTCTCATTGAATTCAGCAAAAGCAGTTGTATATCTATCCTGACTATTCTGTATACACAAATGCAAAATACTCCTTCCTTTGTATCCCATTTTTTTTGTTTACTCTTGTCAGAGATGGGTACTCCATTGGCATCTAAATACTATAGGTGCATGAATTCAGCAAAACAATCCAACACAGTCCAGCAGTCCACAATAGTAGTGGGTTATACCCAGAAGTTATTGACTTGAGCCTTTCATACCTCAGCATATTAATATGGCTTTACTTTTTATACCTTGTTTTTATACTTTTCAGCTGGATGGATAAGACTGAGATAAAGCAAGACCTATATAACAAGAAATTTAACTAATGTATTTGATAAGGTCAATCAAATCCCCTCAGGATTTATCCTGTAACCCTGTACTGCACTTTGTAGATCTTGTGCCAGTGTCAGCCTTGTGGATGAGTCATGGCCATTGCTTGACCACTTTGTTTTTGTGAAAGCTTGAGAGAATGTTTTCTCTCCATGTGACTCTCCTTAGGCCCACTCCAAATCATGATCACTTTCTTCTGTGGCCCCATAATCTCCTTGATCAGGAAATTTGGGACACAACTGAGTTCTATGATGTTACAGTACAGGTTCTCCTGTGTCCTGAGTCTTCACTGACCTTGAAAGGCTAGGGCCACAATTTTGTCTGACCTTGCAGCCCTTCCTTTTCTCTAAGTTTTGATCTGCAAACTTCTCTGGTTAACCCTCCAGAAGAGAGGCTTATTATTACCCTATAACAGATACAGTTCAGTTTACCCTATCTGTATATATATCAATCATCTTAGGCATAACATGGAACAGATATTTTCCATTAAGTACTGATATATTAAACATTAAGTCCCTACAGAATATGAAGAAAAAAATAATTTAAAAAATAGGAATAAACACTTACATATTTTTAACCAGAAATTTAGAAATATAACCATATACAGCATTGTAGCAGGACAGTGCTGTGACATGCTTTTTTTCTTGTGTTTTTTTTTTCATTTATAATCCTTAATTTAAAAAATAAAACTTTTATTTGAGAGACAGTATGGTAATAATTGGCATATCAGGACAAGAAGTACATATTTAGAAGACCAGAATGACAGGCATTCCAAGCATGACCCTTCTATTACACATCGCTATCTTCAGTGCAGTTGCTTGGTTCACAGTTATCAGCATGTATAGTTAGTCAGGGTGAGAATCCTACCAGTTAACTGCGAGTTTCAAAAACCTGCTGATGTTTCTCAGGATCATTCCCTTGCCCGTCTTGTGTGTGTAAATGTATGGCTTTGCTCCTCTCATGTTTCCTAGCTTTTCTCCTTGCCCTCTCCTCATTGTCCAATCCTCAAATTCTCACTTTCCTTTAATTGTGTTATACCTTTCTATTTGTATTTCTTCTTTTGAGTTTTTACACTAGGGAGACGATATGATATTTACACATGTGAGTCTGGTTTATTTTGCCTACAGGTATATCTTCAAGTGACAAATGCACATCCTAAACATGCAACATTGTGCTAGTTATCCTGTAACAATCAGATTTTCCAAAGATAAAAACAGAAATCTAAATGGGTAAGATAAGTACTAGGAAGCATCTTTCATTACACAACTTTTAAACATCACCGTCTTTGCAAAAGACATAAATAGTAGTTACTAATAAATAATAATTGTAATTTTGCCAACAGATAAAAGATTCTTTATTGTTTTCAGGTTGATTAAAAAGCTAAGCATTAAGAAATGTTTACATTGTAAAGCCCAAATAATTTATAAAAGCATACATGAGGTTATGCCGCCATCCTGTTCTGTGTGTGTCGCCTTAGTACATCAACAAACCATGTCAGCTTCTATAGATACTGCCTAATGTTATGTCTGCTTACAGCCATAGAGCTTAAATCATCCATATTCCCAAAACAAAGAGGACGCAAAAACCTCAGCTGGGGTCATAAAGACCTCAGGCCTAGCTTAGAAAAACATTTAATCTCCAGCCTGGGAACACTCTTTTAAGACAGGCCGTTGTGACCCAGCCACTCTCGAAAACAGCTAAAACCACAGAGTTAACTAATAGTTGTCCTTTTGCCTACCCCTCTTAGTTTCTTTAAAAGCCATATATTCTCAAACCCATCAATCATTCTAAAGGTCAACCTAAACTAACCAATGCGATCTGCTTCTGTAACCTCGCTTGCTCCCTCCCCATTTTGCAGTTTTTGCCTTTATAATGTAAGCCCGATTGTTCATTGGGGCTTCTGATCCTGCGTGTTCAGACAGCCCTGCACATACGTAGATAATAAAGCTTTCCCTTTGTGATTTACATGAGAGACCGACTCTTGGCGTCTTCCTTCACGGTGACTCGACCCTTCCAACATGTGCATGAAAGAAAAACAAAAGAAAAGACCGTAGGTTGATTTGCTCAGTATCTATTTGTTACTTGTTCCTGTATTTCAATGACTGAAGGCATTATGCCTAGTACTGGTAGGTTTTAGTGGAGGCAAAGGGACTGAGTTCATACTCCGAGTGTCAGTCATGCCCAACTCTGAACTTGGACTTTCTCCAAGTTTAGATTTAGCTTCCTCCCTCCCCCCATTATTTCCTTCCTTCCTTCCTTTCTTTTTTGGCTCTAACTTCCTGTCTGTTGCTCTCTCTCTTCTCTCTCAGCTGTCAGTCTTAATCATTATCACTGAAAAAAAGAAAAAAATCCTAAGTCCTGACTGCTCACTAAATTACAAAGTTTACTCATCCACTAATTCCATAAAGGTATTTTTTTTTTTTTTTTTTTTTTTTTTTTTTTTTTGCCTAAAGCAGCCCATAAGTTTCAGTAGTCTTTGATGTCATTTAGCTATTCTTATGAACTATTCAGGAAGTGTTATATTTGTGAAGGTTAATTTAAAACATAATTTAGAAATATTATTTGGAAGAATCTAAAATACTTTTGAAAATAACATTTTGAAACTTTGAAACGCTCAAACATGAGATTGGCTTTCTTTATTTTTTTAGTGTACCGTGGTTTTCCGCCCCCAAATTTTTGTGTAAACTTTCCTAAACATTATATTTTAAAATTGTTCTCAGAGCAAGGAGTATTTAAAAATATGTCTCCTCACTGTCTTGTGAAAGTATCACCTTTACTTCAAAGAGAGTGTTTAAGTATGCCTTTTTGAAAATATATATCTTCCAGATAACATATTCACTCATAACTTATCTTTGAATACAAGAACTCTTTGAAGAATGTTGCCAAGAGAAAAATCTGATAATTTCAAAGAGGGACAAAAAGTCTTTTATCAGTCTGTACTTTATCATATAATATGTAAAGAGTCTTCTGTGTTTTAATTGTCTTGCTTTTATACAATTAGCTATATTGTTGATAATGTATATTAATTATGTGTATTTCTAGATTGCTCTTGGATGAGATATTGAATAAACGGTACATCTGATGCCTTTCCTGTAACCTTCACCCTGGAGTCTTTTTTATCCCATCCACAAAGGTATGTCATGAATAATTCTGCTTACTGGCAAAAATCACGCAAAGTTTCATACAACATAACTATAAAATAGTAAAGAAAATATAGCTTGGGAATTAACATCCCCTTCCTTTAGTTACTCCATGAAAAGTTCTTTCAGAATAAATTACTGAATGAAATTGTAGCAAATGCTGTTTGGTGAAACAAATTATAATACCAATAAATTCATTAAATCTTAGAGCTAAGTTCCATATTTCATAATTCGCCATGACAATTCCTGCAAATTTATGTTAACATTTTCTTGGCATCATTTTATAAAATTTATTATTGTTTTATTTGAAAGAGAATAAAACAATAATAAAAACATGCAGAATTTCAAAACAATGTATTAGGATATTAACAATGATTATTATATTGCACATTGTTACCTTCAAATTAGTTTTTCAGTTTCCCCAATACAGACACGCAAAACTGATCAGAAATAAGCACTATTTCACTGATCTAGTAGAAATTAGTAGCACAATTATCTTAGCCATCTTATATATGTGTATATAGTTATTCCTTCTGTCTTTTTTCTTTTCCCCCCATCCCAGTTGTATTTTACTTTGGAGTGATTTATTTTCCTTTTACAATATCTATTGTATAAAAATGTATCGTATGTACTCTTTCGATTTCTTATACCAGGGAGACAATATGATAATTATGCACAGAAGTCTGACTTATTCCACAGTGGTTGCACCTGTCTACTCTCCCACCAATAGTGGAGAAGGGTTCCTTTCTTCCAACAGCCTCCCAGGTATTTGTTCTCGGTGGGTTTCTTGATGATACATATTCTTTCTGAGGAGAGGTGAGATGTAATCTCAGTGCTCTTTTGATTTTCATTTCTGAAATGATCAATGATGATGAACATATTTTCACAAATTTATTCGCCATTCTTGTCTCTTCATCTGAGTATATATTCATCTCAGATGCCCATTTCTGGATTGGTTACAGTATTTATTAACATCTTTCATGTTTTTTTAAAGCTACATTTGCAGTAACAGTAAGAACAAATGTGTAGCTTTTATTTCTGGCTGTTAAGAAACTTTAAAATAGCTTTCTAAAATTTAATTGTTAAGTGTAATAAAATTTGGTAAGATACTGGAGTGAGCATAGTATGTCCTCTAATATCCCTAAAACAACTCCAGGACTTGTCTTCAAGTTCTGCATGGTTAATTTTGTAATTATTTCCTAATTGCAATGGCGTCATTCTACTAACAGCAGTTAATATTTCAAGGTATAACATATATTTTGTGCCAAGTAGATCGCTGAAAATAGTAAATATAAATTCTTGCATCAGATTTTGTTCCTGGCAAACTGGGTTTGTGAACCAACTTTTCAATGAGCCAAATTTTACTGGATAATTAATATGTACTTATTATGCCTGATTTTGTAGCATTTAAGGATTTTGTTCTAGCATGAAAAGCACTACTAAAATTTTTTGACTGTTTTTTTGCACTATAAGTATATTATCATCTCCAATTTACCATTTTGTCCATAAGAATGGGAGTAGGCTGCTTGTCCATTTTAGTTTAAACGTCATAATAAAATCTGCAAGCATATGTAGACTGCAATATGTCTCCATGAATTCAGTGCCAACATCAGAGTAGAAGGTGTCTCTTTCAGTTTTCCTATGGATTTCTCAGTGTCCCCTGAAGACAGCTCAGATCAATGTATATATAAAGTGTTATTAAAGTTAATTCTCTCTTCTATAGAGGCATATAAGGTACAATTGAAAAATGTGGTACATAATTAAAAGTTTTTAAATATTACACTAAAGACATATTGATTTTAGTCTCTCAAAACACTTTGTCTTACCTCAAATACACTTACACCATCATTCTTGCCAATTCCTGAAGTAGGCCTGGAAGTTCTTTTCCATGAGTATTAATAATACTGCTGCTCTGGCTCCACTGACATTCTGAATTGCTTCAAAACATCTACCTTTCATGATTATTTTGGCTTTGAGAAAAAGCCAGAAATCACATGATGTCAGATCTCATGAATGAAGCGGATGAAGACACACCATAATTTTGTCATAATTTTGTCATAATTTTGATATATTCTGGACGACACCTGGCAGGATTTTTGATCATAACTTAAAAAGACATTCATTGGACAGAACTTCCAGAACTGCTTCAAAAAGTGGTAAGAACCACGGAAGACAATTAGTGACAATATGTCGTTTACTGTGATAAATTAAAAAAAATTTTAATATTCACAGAACTTTTTCAATATCTTTTTTAAATAGCAAGTGTAACTTCTAATATTTATACACATTGAGGTAGCCATTTTTATATGTTGATCATTTTAAATTCTTGGCCAAGTTTAGGGAATTCAAGCCCAAGTTGAAACTTACTTACATGTTTAATGAGTAATTCTTATTCCCCATGCAATGGTCACAGCTTTACTCAGGCACATTCAGAAAAGTACATTGTATAGTAGGTAAGTAAAGCACTAAGTACTTATCTATTGCCCATGCCAGTGTTCTCTGTCGTGTACTCTGTTTTATTCTAGTACTTACCTAGTTTCAGGTCTTAGTGAAATTTTTTTACAAGTGTATGTCTGTGTGTCTGTGTGTGTGAGTGTGCCTGTGTGTATATGCCCCCAAACAGGTAAACCGACATAGCTTTTTCAAGTTGTGCTTATTACTCACTATGGTTTGTGTGTGTCCCTTCCAAAATTCACGTGTTAGAATTTAATGGCAGAGCACACACCGCTGCACCAGACACATGGGGTCTTCCCAATCTCACGCAAGAAAGCAAGCCTAAGCAGAGGCTCACATCCCCTGACCACAAAGATGCAAACATCCGCTATCTCCAAACTGGTTATACACCTTGCTTCTCTTTGACACAGGGAAGCAGAGGTAAGAGAGAAATACAAGGACCTTGTACTTGATGACAGAAATGCCTCAGGACAGAAAATAAGTCCTGAAAGCCAACAGACCCAGGAAGATCCAAGCTGGTCAGAAACTTCAGTGATTCCAGACCCAGGGAGAACCCTATCCCACCCCAACAAGGCAAGAAACTTTAGCAATTCCAGGTGTTATACTCCCAGAGTAACTGGATAAGAGACAATCCTAGGAGACCACCATGGAAAGAGACATAGTCAGAGGAAGGCCCTTCCCCCTGGAAGCATATGCTCAGGCTGGGAAGGACATGGCCTCAGCCCTCCATAGGGAGCAGTCAGGCCTATGGTGCAGAGAGGGCACTGCAGGAACCCCTAGGCCCTGAAGCTAGAGAAAGTGGAGACTGATGGAGTTTTGTTCCTTGTGTTTCTCTGAGCCTTGTAGTTTGTTCTTTTTGCTTTTTTACTCCTTTAACTTTTCCTTTCAACATTTTTCTCTTCTTTCCTACCTGGATTTTATTTCCTGTACTTTGCTCTCTATTTTTTTCCTGCTCAATCTTATTTTGAACTATTAATTTCTAACATTATTAATTTCCTTTCACTTCTCAATAGGACCTTTGTTTCAGTGTTCTTTCATTCTCATATCCCATTGATGAGTTTTTCCAAATTTGCTTTTTATATTCTTTGGCTTCCCAGGCTCTTTACCTTTACTGGTAGATCTGCTAAGCATTATGGATCCCTAAGTAGCTTTATTGCTGTTGGATCCTTTCTATTTGTATTGATAATAAAGTTGTTCCTTTTAGTAGACACATATTATAGCTCAATATTGGGCCAATATTTGATTTTTCAGCATTCATACTATAATTATAGATCTCTGTTTCTATGGTTAAGGATACTATTGTATTGGTTTTTGTGGTTTGTCCTTGATGCTATATTTGGTACTGAATTTATTATTCCTGCTAAAGTAACTGCTATTGTTATTAATAGATATTTTTGTGGTGGATACTAATATCGGGATCACCTTGGGGTCATTAAAAATAATCCATCCTAAAGGGCTGGCCAAATAGTTCAGCAGATTAAAGCACCAGCAAGCAGGCTTAGGGGCTGGAGAATTGATACCCCGGCCTGCCATGCAGGCCCTCACCATGGGTCATGCTGAGAAGGCAATTGATACTTGGCACTGTGGCACATGGATGAAATCCCAACTCTTAGTGGGTTGTAAACAGGTGGATCACTATGAGTCCAATCTAGTAGTGAGACCCTGAATAACCTGTATATCCTTCCCCCAAAATATAAATAAAATAAAATAAAAAATAATAATCCATTCGTATTCCTGGAGAACTGAGTACTGGGACAAATGTATGCCAATTTCTCATTCTGGGTAAATGGAGGTGGATGGACCTCAGGACAAAGGCAGAGGACAATACTAAAACATGCCCAGAGGTCATTGCTGAAAAGTGAACATTAATTAAAAAATCTCTATATTAGACACAATCTTTCCACTAAAATCAACATGTCAGCCTCCACATAAATAGCCAAAAATAAAGAAAGAAAAGGAAAAAATAGAAACATGAAAAACTTGCCAACTAAGTGCTTCTAAAGACTCTCAGTTCCCCAAAGCTTCCATGGCGCACTGAAGGGGACAAAACAAATTCCCACACAGCTGATTATTCAAAATGATATGAGAATATATAATAAAGCAGATCAACAGGCAATCTCACAGAGGATGTAGGAAATATGGGGCCAAATAAGCAAAATGATATATAATCAAAATGATCCACATGTCTACAGAAGACTATAATAAAAAGTTAACAGAACTATAGAAAACTATGCCAAATCTGATTGATCAAGATAACAAAAATTAGAGTCCATAAAAATGCTTGAGAAATATTAAAATTTCCAATGAAATTATGAGCAGCAGAAGTGAGAACAAAGCATCAGAGTAAACAGACAGGATGATAGTATTTCCTGATTTATGAAAATACCTTACAATAGAAGATTACATGGTGAAAGTATCCAAAAGCTCTTAGAACATAAAAGAAGACTAATCTAAGAGTCACTGGACTGTGTGAAAAACCAGAGGACAGCACATATGGTATAAGTTACCTGTGTTTTTGAAATAATTACATATCTTACAATTATGGAAGACAATTTACAATATAAATCAGTGGAGTGTAGAGAAGCTGGAAAAAGCCATGATCCAAGAAAATTCTCTCCATGACACATCACAGTCAAACTTCTGGAAGTTCAACAAAACATGATCTTATAATGCAATTATTAAAAATCTGTTATTTATTTATTTGATGCAAGGTCTCACTAAGCAGCTCAGATTCACAGTGACCTCCTGCCACAGCCTTGCCAGTGCTGCAATTACAGGCATGTGCCACTATGCCCAATTTCAGGGTCAGCAAGGTGTGCCTGGGGTTCCAGGAATGACCCAACTTGCAGTACCAGGGATTGAACCTGGTTCCTTGCACTTGCCAGGCAATTAATTTGGTGCTTAGACTGTCAAACTATTTCCCTGTCCCCCCAAAATTCTCCAAAAAATCTAGAGAGAACACTGAATCTGTTGTATGTGTAATCCCATTGTAATTTATAGTCAGCTTCTCAACACAAACCACAAAGGCCAAGAGAGTTAATAGTGAAGTGTTTCAAGCCCTAAAAGAAAGTAATTTCCAAAACGAAGTGTTCTATCCTGCAAAAATGTCTTACAACATAGGTGGAGAAGTAAGATATTTGCATGAGGGAGAGCACCTAAGAAATGGCTGGCAAGCAAACTAGGACTCCAAAATGTTGCAAGGTTACTTTAGAAAGCAACAAAGCAGCTAAAATGGAAAAAGGTATAAGAGAATGAGTGTGCCTAGTGGTATTAGCAGATAAGAAGGAAAAGATGAGGAAATAGTAACAGGGAACAACAGGGATAAGTTAATTCCTATCAGTAATAACTTTTAATGTGAACAGTCTCAGGTATCCAATGAAAAGACAAAGATGGGTAGAATGGATCTGAAAAATATCCAATGGCATGTTATATACAAGAAACACATTTACCCCAGTGAGAAGCCATCGACATGGGAAACAATGTTCTATCAATGGAAACCTGAAAAATCAGGTATAGCTATATTACATTCAGACAAACTGGACATCAAGGCAAATTAATCAAAACCAGCAAAGAAGGGCACTATATACAGGTTAAGGGAACACTCTAACAGGAAAGGTGCTTTGGTTACATTTTTTATTGCTGAGTTGAAATACCTGACACCAAAAGTTGAAGAAGAAAGGTATACTGTATCTCACAGTCTGTGGAGATTTTCAGTCCATAGTCAGCTGGGTCCAAGTTGGGGTGTCACCGCAGAGAGGTGTACCTGAGGAGAAGCAGTCCATTGCAGGATCAAGCAACAGCAGCAGCAACAAGCCTGCTTTTCCTTTTCATTCCATCCAGATTACAAATATTTGGGTGCCACAACTCATACCCAGGTGGGCTTCTGTCTTCAGTGATTCTATTTAGCCCCAGCTAGAAGTATGAAAATCCTGATTGGTGGGCTAATTTAGTACCATACATCCTTCGTCTAAGTATCACACATCCTAGATCCAGCCTGTATCCCAGAATCCACCTGTGAACACATGAATCTTTGAGGGACATCTATACATACACCATAATAAAAATATAATAATTATTAATATATATGCATTGAATAATGGTACACTTGACTTAATAAAACAAGCACTACTGAACATAAAGAGTCAGATAAATATGACCTGCTCCTTCTCACTAACCAGGTTCTCTTCTGCACCATTTTTTTCAGTCTGCAACTTCACTAGAGCTTCCTTACTGGCCAAACTCATATCCTATTGTCACAAACAAACATATTAACTGGACAAAAACATAAAAGAAATATAAGAGTTGAGCAAAACATTTGAATACATGGACTTAATAAATATCTAGAGTGTTCCATTCAACAAAAACAAAATATATATTCTTCTCAGTAAGATATGGAATGTTCTCCAAAATATTGCATACTAGCCAATAAATCAAGTTTAAGTAACTGTAAGAAAATAAAATTTATAGCACGCATATTGTTAGATCACAGCACAATGAAACTGGAATCCAGTGACAAAGCCAGAATTTATGCAATTGTATAGACCCTAAACAAAGAACTCTTAAATAAACTGCAACCTCCCCCTCAAGCCTAAGGTTATTCCTTAAGGTCCTAGCAAAACATGAGTGATATGAACTCAAACTAAACGAAGGGAAGAAAAACATAAAGATCAGAACAGAAACCATTGAAATGGAGATCAAAGTGAAAAATAAAAAGAATCAATGAATTGAAGTTGCTTCTTTAAAAATAATAAATAAATAAACAAACAGAATATACTAACCTTTAGTCAATCTAGCCAATCAAAAAAGGAGAGGAAAGATTAATATTAACATGATTAGCGATGAAAAAAAAGGTGAAAACAATGTCAAAGTATTTTTAATAATACTTCATAACCTATGCACCAATAAATTGGAGAATTCAGAAGAAATGGACAGATTCTCAGATACATGTGAATTATCCAAAATATGAGCCCTGATTTCAGACTGAATAATCCAATAACAAGCAATGAAATTAAAACAGTAATAAAAACCCACCAAAAAAATCCTGTGTCCGGACGGGTTCATTGTTCAATTCTAAAAAATTTAGGGAAGATATAACACCAATCCTCCTCAAACATTTCAATAAAATTGAAAGAAAAAAAATACTCCCAAAATCATTCTTAGAAGCTACACTTCCCCTTATTCCAAAACAAGACAAGAACCCAATCAGACATGAGAACTAAAAACCAAATTACCTAATGCATGTAGACATAAAAATTCTCACGAAGATATTATCAAGTAGAATTCAATGAATCATCAAAAAGATCATACATCATGAGGGTTCATATCATGTTTGCAAGAATGGTTTGATATATGCAAATTAATAAATGGTATACATCACATAAACTGAGACCATGAAAAGGTAATATGTCCATCTCAAAAGTCTTTAATAACATCGAAAGCATTTGACGATGAGGATTTTTATGACAGAAACACTGACTACAATAAGAATAGAATGATTTTATCCTAATCTGATAAAAGCCATTTGTGACAGACTGACTACCAAACATTATATCAAATGGAGAAAAACTGAAGGGTTTCCCTCTAAATTCAGGAACAAATTTGTCCCCTGTCACCTCTCTTATTCAACATAGTACATTAAACATTATCAAGAGAAATTAGGCAAGATAAAGGAAAAAAGGTGTTCAGAAACCTGACAATCCACATGCAGAAGATTGAAATTATACCCTTATTTCTTACCATGTACTAAAGT
The DNA here is from genome assembly GCA_004027165.1 of Ctenomys sociabilis. NCBI lineage: Eukaryota > Metazoa > Chordata > Mammalia > Rodentia > Ctenomyidae > Ctenomys > Ctenomys sociabilis. The sequence continues at coordinate 210,670 of PVKA01000012.1, read as the reverse complement.
CCAAATGGACCAAAGAACTAAATTTTAAAGAACAAAAACTTAGACGTGCCATAAGAGACTTATTGAAGTCATAGGTATAGGCAAAGACTTTTTATAGTAAGTTGACTGCATAGGAAATAGTGTCATGAATCAACAAACAGGATCACATCAAATTAAATAGCTTCTGCACAACAAAAGAAACAGCCACCAGAGAGAGAGGACAACCTAAAGAATGAAAAAATTAAATAAAAAATTGCCAGTTTTGGTCAGACACAAGACTAACATGCAGAAATGCAAAGTAAAACAACATTGAGATTCCATCTTACCCCAGAAAGAATGACTCTCTGGGTTGGCCAGAGAGCTCAGTGGTTTAAAGCACCTGTTTAGGCAGACACAGGGACTAGGTATTCAATCCCCAGGGTGGTACGCTGGCCTCAGCACTGTGGCACACTGAAACTGTATATGAGACTGGTTGTGGTGGCCCACACTAAAATCCCAGTGCTTAAAAGGCTAAAGACAGGAGGATACTGAGTCTGATCTGTGTAGTCAGACCTGTAAACCATGTACTAAATACTTTAAAAATAAAATATTTGAAAAAGAAAGAATGGTTGTCATCAAGAAATCAAATAATAATAAATACTGGCGAGACTGTGCAGAAAGGAATCCAGGCTCCCCTGATGGAAGTTTATACTGGTGTAGCTACCAGGCAGCTGTGCACAATGGAGTCCTACTCTACCGTACAGAAGAACAAAACTAGATCAGTTGTAGGAAATTAAATTCATGTTGTGATCATAAGTTAAGTGAAATAAATCAGACACACAGTTTTAAGAACACTTGGTTTTTATTATGTGAGAAATCCAATTTTTATTTTACTTTATTTATTTTTTAATTTATTTGGTACAGGATCTCACTACGTAGCTCAGACTCATAGGAATCCGCCTGTTTTCAGCCTGTTCGCATGAGCCACTGCGCTGGAACCCCATTCCTGGCTCAGTAGCACTAGGAATCATACCCCCATCCGTATGCTTTCCTAATCATGGACTTAGTCTGCTGAACTATCTTGCCAGGGTTGAGAAATCCAAATGTTAAATGAAGAGAATAATGAAAGGTATAAGACAGGAAGTAGGGAGACAGATCTTTCTCAAATGGAAGGGGAATCAAGATGGAAGGAGCAGGTGAGATGGAAGGGAATCGTAAAGGAAAAGGAAAGAGGAATTAATGTGTGTTGTGCACACGTCCAACCTCATACAGAGAATGTAAATAGCATGCACTGCAAATGTGCACTAAGAAAACTTTTGAACAGTGAGATAAAGGTGTTTCTTAAAGAATAAAGAACATTTCCTGGCAACGTGCTCCTATCAACAGGTCACGCCACGAAGTAAATATTAGGTCATGAAAGTTTTCCCTCAGTAAGGGAAAGTTTGACAGGCTTGACAAAAGGATTTCACTCATTTTTGTCCTCTGCTTTCTGCAATGTGAACAGAGAGATTTCCTTCCTCCTGCACACTGAACCTTTCAAGGCGCCATTTCACAGAGAGACAGCAGGACTCACCAGGTGCTAGCGCCTTAGCTGAAGACTGGATACCCTTGAGAATCATGAGAAATAAATCTCTTTCATCCTTCAAGTTCCCCACTGTGTGGTGTTTTGCCATCACAGTGCAAAACAGAGCAAGAATGTACCTGGAGAATCATAAGAAACAGAGGAGGAATAGAGGTACTTAGATGGTATTGCCCAGAGGGCTAATCATGGAACATGTACAAGAAAAGGAGAAGATGGATTGTGAACAATGAGAAACACAAGGTTTCAGTGTAGCTAATTCAGGGAGATGGGATCAATCTCTCAAAGCACCCCTTTAGGTGTTGTGAGACATCAGAACAGTAGGCTCTCTCCCAGCCTGTGGTAGGGCTCCTGAGCACAGGGAGAGGCATTACTGCAGTGCAGCAGCACAGACCCTCCAGGAGTTATCTGAGAACAGAGAAGGAGAAAGCCTCAACACCACACAAGTACCACAGGAGCACTTCACAAGTCCCAGGAGACATGCTGAGGACTTCTTCAGCCCTCACAGTAGCTTTGGTACAGAAGACTGTGAAGGGGCATGGAGATCAAGAAAAACAAATAAAAGTAAAGTAAAAGTGTAAGACAAGTGGCTGCTTCTTATGTGTATGTAACTACTTGGTTTAGACACTGGCCTTAATGTCACATGTGCCTGGGTATAAAAACCAGTGCAGACACAGGTACCTGAATTATCTATCTCCACAAATGAGGATTTCACCCTTTGTGGATTCACATATTTATAAACATATGTAAAAGCAGTAACTGCCTGTGTGAGATCTATGCCAAATATGTGATTAGTTAACACACATAAAATGCTTCACTTAATACTTGGCTTACATAAAAATTTGATGAATTTTAGCTCTTACAATTATTATTTCATGGGTAACTTGAAACATTTTAGTCATGCTCAAGCCTGGGTGACTGCAAACTTCTAGGTTTGGAAGCCCATTCTTTCAATACTAACAAACAGATGCTACAAGAAGAAGATGAGGATTTACAGATGGAGTTGTTTTTGGAAGTAGAATACTGTCATCACAGAACAAAACTACCAAATTACCAGGGCAAAAACACTCATGGTTACCAATTACAGTTTATTAAGGGAGCTGCTGCCTTCCCCTATTAGTATTAATAAGTAGTTAACTGTCATTTCTCTTTCATTTAAGTTTATGGTACACACTCTTGACCTTTCCCTGCTCTGTAAACAATGCAAGAACAATGTGCTTTAAAGACAATAAAGAGGCATAAGATAGACACTGTAGGGTCAGAGATGAGCACACCCTTGTTGTTTAATTGGGAAACTGACACAAAATTTCTCTGTCTTGCCAGCCACCATGCCTGAAATTTTAGCCTTCTTTCAGCTTACCTATTTTTCAACAGTTCACCATTCATGAGAGATGTAATAGAGTTTTCAGCCAAAGCTTTAATAAGAAATCACTTATCATGCTGTTGGCTTAGAAAAAGACAACATGACCTTATAAAAATGGAAAGTTGAGCAGAGCAGTACCAGGATGGGAAGCAATATTACAAGGGAACATATTTCCAATTGTACCTACCTTTTTGTTTTGGAAAAAAAAATGACATGGTGTTCAATAATGTTCTCTGTCTTGCACACCCAAAACTTTTGGTTTTAGTTTCTTCTTAAGAAGAAATTCCACCTGACATGGACTGTGGTATCCAGAAGCCCTTAGGCTCTGAGCATTCTCAGGTATAGAAAACCTAAAAATTTTAATTAATCATGCACTTATGCAGGTTTCAAACAATGTGGAATATTTTTATAGAGTTCTCTTTTTTGGCCTCCAATATTTTGAACTTCTACCTAGATTAACAAAATGCATTCACTTTAGCTTTTTATAAAATAAGGTAAGCCGTATTTTAAAGATTTGTTTCAAAGTAAAAATTGTGGGTTCACTAGGAAGAACAATTAGAAATATTCATACAGCATAGATCTCTGTGAAGAACATATTGTAGCTGATCTGAAGACTCACTGAAGACAGTCTGTAGTCTTAAAGAGAAGACATACGGTTGTGAGGATGATTCATTTACTCAGTAGTCACTATTTAGGATATCCATTAGTTTCTAAAATTCACCAAAGCATTGTTCAAGTCTTTCTTATCAACAGCAGCAGTAAAGCTGAATTACTGGCACTAATATTGTAAATTTAAAGAACTGGGTTGAGTATTATAAAAAGCTTGATGAGAGGTTGGCTCTGTTATTTCTAATCTACAAAATTAAGCAAACCGACTCTCATGCTACATAGAGTAACCATATTTCCACATCTCTCACATTGAACGCAGTTGTGAAACTACAAAGGGTGTAATGGGTGAGTGTCAGAGGATTCTGAAGAGGCTAAGCAGATTGGGGAAAATGACAAGAGTCCACGGTACCAGGACAAGAGTTCACAGTATCATGACAGGAATCCGTAGTACCATTGAACTCATTGGCAATGAAGGAACCGATTGTTTGATTGATAGATTTTTTGGAGAAGGAATTGTTTTGTTTTTCTTTTGGCTTTCCACAATTCAATCTCCATGTAAGTTGGAACTCAAAGGCAGTTTTGAGGTACAAAAACAGTGCCTTATTCTTCAGGATGGAGGAGAGAGAAGGGTGGTTTCCAGCACTAGGAGACTGCAGTAAACACCCCCACCCCAATGCGCGCTTTGCTTCTTCCATTATTTTTCTCACTTCTTTCTCTTTTCTTAATGTATTTAGGACAGAGTCTACAGGGTCTCACTATGTAGATCAGACTTATTGTGATTCTCCTGTTTTCAGCCTCCCAAGTGCTAGAATTACAGGCATGCACCACCATGCCCAGTCTCTGTCAGTCTCAGCCCGCCCCAGCACAGCAAGCCAGGAATCAAACTTCTACGCTCTGCCCAAGCAGTCTCTTTAGGTCCACTGAGCTATCTGGCCAGCCCTCCCATTTCTTATAAGATAGCTGCAAGAGGATTGCAGAGTAGCAGCAGTGAACCCCCAAAATGGGAGTGCAGGGGGCCTAGTATCTGAGAAAAGACCACCCTTCTCGCCTCCGTGGGACTACAATTCTGAGAAGATGGGAGACACACCACCCAAACCCTGCTTCTGTCCTCCCGTAACCTGGCCCGGAGGGTTGTGGTCCTCACAGCAGTGCATAGCAGCAGGTGTTTACTGAGGCCCTAGCATTCTTCTTTAAATTTAATTTTATTTTATGAGCACATTTGCAATTTCAATTCCTTTTTGTTTCCTTCCCCTCCTACCCTTCCTGACTCTCTTCAACTCTTGTTCCCCTTCCAATTTGATAAAACTCTATTCCATTTTTTTTCTTTGATTATCTCATTTTAAAATCCCTTCCCCTTCTTACCCTACCTACTCCCTCTACCTCTTAGGGAGATTCCTCCTGCTTTTCTAGAATGGCAGTTTTCTTTAGATGCAGAGAACAGAAAGAAACTCTTCAGGTAAATGGATGCACTGGGAAGGTTGTGAAGTAGACGGCCAGAACAGCAACTTCTGAGAGCTTTCTATGAACTGCTGGGCTCATATGCTGACTATGAACTATACATATGTGGACATTAAAAATTCAATAGTTGAACAAGTAGAGAGACCACCGCTTGAGTCTCAAGGTGGCCACTAGGTCTGAATATCAATGCAGAGGACGTGGACACTGACATGACAGGGGACCCACCTCCCACATATCCACACTGTAACTTTTAACTTCAACCAGCCTTACAAAACTCCACAGGGTTAGCAAGACTGAAATCTTATAATAGTCATCAACTTACCCTGATTTCATGCAACACTACTAGACAAAGAATCTTCTGTGGGAAAGGCGAATTAATACATATCAATGCCCAGATGACAAAAAAAGTTAAAATTATTCACCAAAGAGTTTAATGAATAAAACTGTTCTAAGATGCTAGTAGAACTGGACCCAAAACACATGGAAAAACAGAGAGATTTATAAACAAAAGATCATACAAATAATGAACAAAATAAATGAAATTAAAATTTTACTACATGGGCTATTAGAGAAATTAATTCATCTTAAAAAAAGAGCAACAGAAATTAATTTGAAAAAGAGAAAAATATTTGTGAGTGAAACTGGGAAAAAGGGGTTGGGGAGATGGTTCAGTGGAATAAGTACTTCCTGGCAAGCGCAAGCACCTGAGTTCAATCCCCAATTCTGCAAAAAAGAAAAAAAGGAAAAAAAAAAAAGAAGAAACTGCATGGCTATAGTTATCTCAGAGAGGGAAATAGTATAACATTTTTTGGTGAAATGCTGAGAAATCCCCAAATTAGTGAAACTCTTAAGTTTAAAGAATCAGGGTCAGCATCTCTAAAAGAAGAAAAGTTCTAAGCAACTCAGGCATAAAAATATCATAATTAAAGCACTTTAAAATTAAGATTTAAAAATTTCAAAAATAGCATTTTACCAAATAGAAAAATAATTTGAATGATTGCAGACTTTTTTTCAGAAACCATGAAGCCCAGAAGAAAGTTTAAAACTTTCTAAACGTGCTGGAAAAACAAAACAAAACAAAGGAACACTGCTGTCAACCCAGAATTTTATATTCAACGAGAGTACCCTTGATTAATTTAGGACAAGCAAAAACGAAACAAAATTCAGATACAGAAAAACTAATTAATTGATTGCTTGCCAAAAAATAAGCTTTGAAATTTAGCAAATACATTCAGACAGGAAAAACAACTTCTTTTTTATCACTTACTTGCTCACCCCCTTTCCTAATTATTTTTCAACTGATCTGTAGTAAAAGTCTAGCATATTTTTTCTAAAGCCAAATAAACTTAAAAATCAGTTGGATATGGTGATAAACAGCAAGAATAGACTTCCTTGGGTACACATTTTAGCTATAAGGGTACAAATTTTAGCTACATGTCTGGCATGGCAGTACCCACTTATAATCCCAGCACTCAAGAGGCTGAGGCAAGAGGATTGTTGTGAATTTGAGCCTGAGCTCAAAGCCAGCCTGAACTGCACAAGGAGACCTTGTCTGAAAAAGGAAAAAAAATAATAATAAAATTCAGCTACCTGACTATATTCTTTCTACTGACATGTAAAATAAACGGTCATTTTTAAGTCATGTTCTGTTTTCGCTCTCTTACTGAATTTATAAAACAAGCAAACAAACTAGAGGAAAATCCTTTATGATTATAACAAAAAGGATATGAGTACATTTTAGGAAAATATAGAAAGCTGGACTTTAGGAAGTGATTTGTTGCTTGTTGCCAGTTAAAGTTAAAGCAGGGTTATCGTCAAAGTGGAAATAGAAATAGCTCCATTTCTCTACTCTAAATTCTACCAGAGTCCCCAACTCTCAGACATGAGAAAATCTAGACAACCTATCTTTTGAGCTAACCAAAAGATATCCTTTGCTGAGATATTACTGGTTTTGAGATCTAAATACTAGCTTGAGTATCTTCAACCATGATTTGGATAGTGATAGAAATCATGAGAAAAGAGAGATCTAGACTTCTCTTCATACTATTCCAAAGTTTTTAGATTACTTCTGAAAGTTCAGTGTATACGTATTGAACCTTTGGTAAACTAATATTTCAAGGGAAGTGAACTTCCCAACCAAATGCTTAGCTCTGGCAATGTGTTTTCTGGATCAATCCTGTCCTTCTTCACGACTATTATTTTTAAAAGTACATTCAGTCTGAAAATGTTCTGTTTTTCTTGACTCACTTATAGTCTGCTTAAGAATTACTTCTCCATCTGCTTTTCTTCCTTGTTTTAGTTGAAAAGAAAGAACTGCCTGCATCAGTAGATGAATAGAGGGTAGGATGAACCTCTACACTCATTATGCTGCTAAAATCTTGTTTCCCATTAGCCAGTTTGGCCCTCCTGGGCATTTAGTTTGTCCATGATGACATTTCATAGCTGACATTTCTCTGAAATATTTTCTTTGTTTAGGTTTTGCATTGGTGAATGTACAAATAAATGACTACTCTCTGCACAAACTTAAGAGCCATAAAATCCGTTCTTATCCATTCAACAGGGCCCCCATACAGGTCCATGTCTCTTTGCATATGAAGGACTTAATCAAAATGCATTGATCCTGCCCCTGTTTCCTAGGTAAATGGACCGATGAGAATTGATTACTTGAATGGATATTAAGAATTCATTGCTTCATTGTTTTGCTTTAGAAAGGTTTATAAATACCTTCTATAGTGATTTAAAAGTTCATTATAATCTCACTGATGAGAACTTTTCGCTTTTCTCTCCAAGTAGCATGGTGACAGAAGAGCTTACCCCTCAACACCTTGCAGGCAAAGGAAAGTCAAGCATAGCTCAGGCTATTCTGAATGGGAAGCAAGGAGGGAGATGCTGGTGTAGATCTGCTCTGTGACTCCCAGCAGTGACTGTGTCTTTTTAACCCTATTCTCAGATCAAGTGGGAAATTACAAACACATCAATGCCCTCCAGTCAAATCCTTGCCAAGATAACAGATGGCCAATAACACTGAGTAACCTTGACCTTGCAGTCACTTGCTCTGCCAATCAGACCAAGGATCTCCTCTCTGGGGAAAAACACTGTCTTCTGTGCATCACAGCATGTTCAACCAGCATTGCAGTTTTACTAAAAGACATACTCCATGCAGTGAATATGGACACAGGATTTTCACTCACATGAACTGAAATATCGCCATGGTCTATAAATTCCCTGAAGTCTTCAACTGCTTCTACATAGGCAGCAGAGAGAAAAATGGAGCACTGCTGAGCCAGAATCAACAGTTACATTCAACATCCACAATCAAAACGCTCTGTTTGGGGCTGATGGAACACTTGAGTGTCACACAGCACACAAAGGAATGCTGTCTGAATCACAGGAAACAGCTATTGTCTATAGATTAAATATATATTATTAATGCAGTGCAATCAGATAGAGCTATTAGGCATGAAAAATCCTACAGATATTTCAGACAGCATTTGCAATTTGGTGACAAAAATGAGTACTCTAAGCAAGGCTAAAACTCCACAAGCACAAATGCTGCCATAAAGAAGGTAACTGAATAGATGCATGGATGCTGAGGGGAGAACCTGACCACAAGGCTCCATTGAGGGGTCATCAGGGCCCCAAGCTGCTATGTGTGCAACAAGGCAGCGTTCTTTTTGAGATGGGAGCTCCATCTTGGTTGGAGCTTGGGGAGAGGGCGGTCATGTAGTAGGCAGGCTGGATGGTAGGAGGTGATACCTTAAAGATTCCCTAACTTGGAAGGAAGAGTTTAGAGTACTCATGTCCACTCTGACCTCTACCATAACTGCTGAATCCTTCTGAGAAGTAATTCAGCATAATGAGCACGAACTGTGCTCTTGATTCCAGATGAGTTTGTGCTGCAGCCCTGATGCTGACGTGGACTACTACTACCTCTCTAGAGCCTAGCATACTGTTTAAATTTCCTTGCTCAGTTTTCCCAAGTGAGGATTTTACAAGGCACTGTGATTATCCAATCAGGTGGATTATGTGAAGTATGTCCTTGGCATGATGCTTGGTACTATTAATTGTTGCTTACTATCAATAAATGTTCATGATTATTATTAATATAGTGCTAGGCCTCAGGAACCAGCCCAAGCCTGGAGTGTGAGTGTGAGTGACAACTTCTGCTGTGCTCTTGGGTCCCCTCAAGATGCAGCCCAAGCCCAGGCCCGGTGCTTATATGGGAGAGCTTCTGCACTCCCCTTTGCCTTTTGGATCCCTCCAGACACAGATCAGACCAGACTTGTGAATGAGTCCTTCTGTACTGTTCTCTGAACCCCTCCAGACCCAGCTCAGGCCTGGCTTTCAGGCCTAGGATGAAACTCTGCAGCTGAAGTCCCTGCAGAGAGGCTAGGAGTCAGAACCAGGCAGCTAATCCAGGAGCAGAACATCTTTCCAGAGGGGCACCATGGGTTCACTTCCATGAGCTGCAGCAGAGCAGCCAGACCCAAGCCAGGCACAACTGGATGAATTCAAATTTCGTACACCTGCAACTGGTAAGCTAAGACACTTTGCTAGACCCAGATCTATAAGAGCATTCACCTTTTTCTTTCTTGACTGAGAGAGGGGGCAAAAGGTAACTGGAATGAACTAGTCTGCCTGGAAAACCCCAGGTACATCAAGGGGGCTGATCAGACAGAACTTAAAGGAACTAACTTAAATTCAAATTCCCAATTTAATATCTGCTTAGATATACAGACATGATTGCTCTTACTGTCTAAAATACAAAGCCATTAGTTAGAAAAGTTTGTCAACTGGTAAATATCATTACCCATTATTAGTGCTCCTTATTGTAGTTCTATAAATATAAAACCATAACTGCCTTAACCATATAATTTCTCTTGGGTAAGGATTTCTCTTAAGCGAAAGTTATAACTGCACCAAAGCTCTACAAAGGTCAGAGGACAGTGCTATACAAAATGATAAAGAGAAGGAGCAAAATGCAATCTCAGGCTGTGAGCCTACCCACAACAAACGCAGAAGACACTAGCACAGAAGAAATTGGGAATCACAAATATAATGCTAAGCATGGTAAAATGACATATGCATTCTGAGTATATGTCCTGCTTTGCAGAAAAAAAAAAAGGTTATAATGACAAAATGCTTTCAGCTCTAATATCCCCTATTTGTGGATTCCATTTTATTTCTAATAAGTATATATGCCTCCTACAGATAGGCGAGCCCCTATATTGGGGCAGTAGAGTGTCTGTGCTGGCATTTGCTTTGCTAACAAGTCAAAAGCTTTCCCCCATTAACTCCTGACAGCATTTGCAATTTGGTGGCAAAGGGGAGTGAATCCTCCCAAGTAAGTTACGGGGCTGCACAGTTATGGAGGAACCAGGAGAGAAAGCTGGGTGTAGCAGCCAAAGGACTGAGGGAAGAGACTGGAAGCACAAATGCGCTTACAAAGAGAGCTGGGCCAGAGATGATCCCGTCCTCTTGGAGTGAGGTGATGCGCAATGCTGAGAGAGCTGAAATTCCTGCTCTGCGGCCAAGGAGAAGCAAAGAAAAGTGATGCTAGCGCAATTTATTTAGCATAAATAATGTATTCCTTAATTATCTGTCACATGATTAAGTAATTCTGATCTAAATAATTGAAATCAAGAGAAGGCGAGGACATCAAGTACACAGTGCACTGTTTTCCAAAATGTACTTGCCAAGGAGGTCAATTTAGCTTTCAAATAAAGGCTTCCAGGGGTCGTTTATTTGCCGGCTCCTCCTCCTAAGTACCAGGGACGGTGTGGTTAGGTTCTCAAGATAATGATGAATCATTTGAACTCTAAATTTATTTATTTGGTTTGTATTTTTTTAGGGAAGGGTGTATAGGGCATTTAGGGTCTCACTCCTAGATCAGACTCATAGTAATCTGCCTGGCTACAGTCTCCCAAGAGTGGGGATTACAGGTGTGTACCACCATACACAGTCTCACTCCACGGGCAGGGCTGGTGTGGCAGGCCCAGGGATTGAACCCCCGGCCCTTGTGCACTTTAATCCGCTGAGCTATTTGGCCATCCCTGAACTCTAAATTTAGAAGGATTCCCAATTTAATGGGGGTGTCACCTATACAGCCCCAAATCCCATCTAAGTATTATTGATCCTATAGAAGAGCAGAGCAAGATGACCCTGAGGATGCCCTTCTGAAGAAATAGAACAAACAGAAGTCTTGGATATCTAGGAGTTAAATTGGAAAGGAAGTTTGCCACCAAAGGCAATAGCGATATCCTGCCATTCAAGGAGAATTTAGGTCCACTCCTTCTTTATGGTTGTTAAAGAAGTGCGCGTATTTCTCTCAACAAATAATAGTCACACTCTTTGAGGAATAATCCCATGAAGCAACCCCCAGGCAGAAGTAGAGTTCAAGTTCAAAATGTAGGAATGTGGTACAAAGAGTGTTAGGTGTCAAACTTCCTGTTCTTCCATCTTATCACCTCTGCTCAGTAACTGGTAGACCTCTGGGTGAGTCCCTTCTGCTTCTCTATTGTAAAACAAAGAGAAGAATAATAACCACCATGTCAATTTCATAAATTTACTTTGAGCATGAAGTGAAATGATACATACACTGTCATTTGCACAGAGTCTGAAAGATAAAGGAATCTTTAATGTAATCATTATTATCATCAACATGATTATCCATTATAATTTCTCAAAGAGCATGTAAGTCTCAGAACATCTGGGATTCCAACAAAAATAGCAACCATTTCAAACTGAAACAAATAATACTGCTCCAGATACCGAGAACAACCTCCATATACTACATACAATCTACATAATATAATTTACAAAAGTTAAAGAATTGAAAGTTTACTTCAAATTATAAAATGTACAGCATTTCAATCCTTAAAAGCAAAGACTTTGCTAGATTTTCTACTTATTAACTTTGACATTTTGACTAAGTTTTCTATCAGAATCAGTGATATTTTATCATCTGATAAATGGGTTCACTTTCTCTTTCTGATTTCTTAAAGGAGCTTCCAGAGTTGATGTCTGAAAAATATAACATGAAATAACTAAGCCATGTGGGTCTCACAGTACTACATGGCTAAATTAAAATCATAGCCACAGCCCTTGTTCGATGGTCTCCACAGAAAAATCAGTACTTTGTTCATATAAGTTCACTTTTTCTTCCTTGATTTAATTTTCGTAGCGTGTGATAAAATTTACCATCTCAGTCATTTTCAAGTGCGCAGCTAGAAGTGATATTAAACATATTCCTGAGGCTCCATTTTCCATCTTGAGAAATGTTTCCACTGTTTCTTTCTTCCTTTGTTTCTTTCTGCATATTTGGTACATGGTCTACAGGGTCTCACTGTATAGATAGGGCTCCTAGTGATTCTTCTCAGGAAGAGGTTTTCAACCTCTCAAGTGCTGGGATCACAGGTGTGCACCACCATACCCAGTCTCAATTCCTGTCTCAGCACAGCAGTTTCTGCCCTTTCAAACTGAAACTCTTGACCATTAAACTCTTCCGTTAGCCATAGCCAACTGTGGCCCACTGGCAAACACTATTTACATGACTGCTGAAGGACCTCACATACGTGGAATTTCTCAGAATTTACCTTTTGCAATGGGCTCATTTCAGGCAGTGTAATCTGAAGTGTCAACCACGTGTTGGAATTTTCTCCTTTAATGGCTCAGTAACGGGGTCATACGTGCAGATGCCAGTTATCCTTCTCATGCATCTATGAAGCAAAATGAGTTTCTTCCACATTTTAACTTCTGTGGGTAGTGGTCCTGCATCCATCAGTGGTCTTGATCCATATATGCATTACATAGACATTTGGATGACTGAGGCAGTATTTCTTTTTCATGCTGCAGAGCCTTGATCTGTGGTCTTAAAAAGCGCTGTGATATTGGACACACAAAACCTCCCACCCAAGGATGTGTTAGTTGTCACCCGCAATGCTGGATGTCTTCTCCTTTTTCTTTGCTCTTTCACTGAAGGAACCAAACTGGACTATTCATGCGCCAAAATTTCCATGCTTCTTCTTCCTTGATATGTGTGAATCTCAAATTTAATGATTTAAATAGGATATTAACAGGTCTTGAGGATGAAGATCATGACAACCAGCACAGAATCCAATCTCTAGAAAATGTTGATGTGTGGATTATAATGCCTCCCCAAATACTTAATTATAAAATGGTAACTGCTAAGTGCACACTGTAGCTCTGTGAAGTGTCTCATGCTCCATTTGGCGTGAATATCAATTAAGGTTTAGTTATAAGGAACAGAAATTAATTCTGGCTTACTTGAGCTAATCTAAATAGATAAATAAAATAATAAATCTGCATAGAAAGGAGACCTAAGCAATAAAGCCTCTGAGAAGACGGCGAATGGGCTGCTGTGAGGATCAAAGTCACAGCACGTAGAGCACAGTCTCTCCTCGGAGCTCCTGTCGAGATGGATTCCCGCCAATCCTTTGCGGCCCTTCTATCACTCACGGAGGAGTCAGATGTCCACTGGCCAGGCTGGCCGGCCTGTTGGGTCGTGCGCTTACCCTTTGTTCAGAGCAGAGCAGGATATCTTGAGTGAATATCACACAAAGATTATCCACACTGGCCAAAGTGTAATTTTTCAAAGGAAATGTAAAATGCTCTGACCAAAAGAAGGGGGAATGGATGCTGGGCAGGCAAAAACAACAGATGTCCATTGCAGCAGGTCTATTTGGTGTATTTTTGATGAGCCAAAAGACCAGAAATCATGCAGACACACAGAGAAATATACACATACACACACACACACGCACGCACGCACACACGCACGCACGCACATGCGCACATGCACACACACACAATTTTCGGTTAATTCCTAGGTTCTAAGTCCAGCTCAGATGTGGCTGGCTTCTTTCCTTTTTGGTTCTTTTTTTGTTTAAAAAAATGCCTCTCTGCCTGCAAGTTCATTTCAGTTTTTCCTGCCTCGTGTTTGCTACATCTAGCATATTTTTCAATGAATGTAGTCAGTTGAGAATGGAATTCTACCTGATTCACTTTATTCAGTAAATAGCAGATAGTGCCAGGTAGCAGTGTCACGCACGTTCATGCTAAAAGCTGTCCAAATTATTTTGCATTATTTTTAGTTGGAGAAATGCAATAATTTTTGTTAACCGATGATGCACTTTTATTGTCCTATCCCACCTTGACTATATATATCTTTTCTCTAATGAAGTGTTTTCTACAAAGTGGAATATGGTCCTCTGTCTCTAATCTTTAGATACCACAGATTGCTATGGTAACCTTGGGTTTCTTGATTTATAAATCTATTTCTTTGTGAGAGATGTAATTTCAGCTTAATTTACTCATGGAATTTTATTCAGTTTTTAATAACAAATAAGGCTGACCACACCCCTTTTTATTAAAATTCTGCAATTGAAATTTTACTAATGAAAAGGTTGTTTCTTAAGGACCCTGAAATGTAATATATAGTAATGAAGAAAAAACAGGAAAATGTGAGTAAAGTAACATATCAAAGTCAAAATATAGTAGCAACTTCAACAGCAATTTCTTTGAAAAAATACAGCATTTATCTTAGAAGATCAAAAGATAAGCCTGGAATAGTAATCAGAGGACTGAAAAAAAAAATCACAAAATGATTCCCAAATTCATGATGCACTGTGCTCAAGAACGCATGTATTTATTTATTCTTTGTTGTGAAAAATCCTGGAATGTAGATTTAAATAGACAGATCCAAATGGTATTTTGACATATAACATCAGGGCTAAATGTGCCCTAGTTTACTTCAGTTCCTGCTTCATTTATACTGGATTCAATGTTGGATCCAAACAACTACAGAAAATTCTAACTTGAAACAAAGTGAAATGTCCTAACAAATCTAGTCGTCTGTCAACTGGTTCTATGTTTATTCGCTGTGCAAAATCAACAGGAAGGGTTAGTGTTGAAAGAGAAGAAGGCCAAGAAAGGTTTCAATTTCCATTTTAAGCTCCATTGTCTGTGTACTGTGTGTCTTTAGGCAAATCATTCAAGTACTCTGAGTTGTCTCTTAAGAGACTACACAGTCTACAGCAGGTGATAGGGTCATTGTCAGATTAGAGAAGGGTGCTAAAAGTTTTGGAATCAGTAAGTTGTACGAAATGTTGGAGACCGTAATGAGGGGGCCAACTCTTGAAATTTGCTTCCTGGGCTGAGGACAGGGTTTCACACTCCTTACAGAACCTTGTACCTCTTGTCACATTTTGATATGGCCTCTGGGAGCACAGTAGGTTATACAATAAGCATTGCCAAAATATAACACATCTCACACAGGGAGATGCTCAGCTTACTTCATTAGTATACATTTCCTTCGATATCCCTCTGATCGAACAAAAATAGGTCTCATTCCATTCTCTAAGAACAAAGGATTAGGTTTCTGTTTTGTGTAGTTACACTGGTCTTAGAGGAAGAAATCTCTCTTCCCATCTGTGGGTCGTGACTGGAAATTCTAGACATCCATAAGAAAAGCGAGACTCTTCTCCCAAGGCTATGGACTCTCAAGGTCTGCGAGCATTTGTTGAATGAATTTTGACTGAGAGAGAAGGACCACTAATTATTTCAGCATGGCCTAACATTTCATTTGTTTTTTTCAACTTTCATAAAAAGTATTTCACACAACTTCTTTCAGAATAATATATGCCTACTGGGGAAAGTTTGAAAATACAAATTATAAATAAAAATAGTAAAACTTTGTAACTCTACTCCCCAAATACAATCCCTTGAAAAATTAGGTGGCATTCCTTTTCTCTATGTATACACACGTATATGGGCATGGGGTGTACATGGGGTGTATATCCTAACTTTCTCTGAACATGATTTTGAATATATTTTCCAAGCCTGCTACTATTCTTAGAAAACATACATCTAATAGCTTTTTAAAATTCTACCATATGATTCTGCCAAATTTGTTTTTGTCTATCCCAAATTTTGTGTTTTTAAAAAGTTACTCTAAAAATAAAATCTCAGTTTTTGTAAAAGTAAAACAGAAGTTTGGAGAGGAAATAGTGAAATTCCCATTCATTCTGTATTGCCCTGTGCCCCAACTAGCAGTATGCTCCGACACTTTTCTCTGTATTGGACAAAGAATGTCTGTTCAACCACAACAAAGACTTCTACAGGTTGTTGCTCCTGATCAATAATGTGCATATGCAGAAATGTCAAGTCCAACTGCAAACCTACTATTTCACAATCTACCTTTTTAGAAGATTGCAACTCGTTCACACACATAGTAAAGACTGAGAAACAGTTATGAACCAGCCCTGAGGTGAACAAGTTCTCAGGTCTGTGGTCCAAGGGTAGCCTGCTGCCAGTTTTGTTTGGCATGCCATGAAGAGAAGTTTTTACATTTTTAAATAGTTGAAAACAAAAGGAATATTAATATTTAGTGATACATGAAAATTATATGAAAATCGAAGTTCAGAGTCCATAGTCAAATTTTAATGGAACTCGGGCATGCCTGTTTGCTTATGTATTATCTATGGCTGCTCATGCACTACAAGTACAGAGATGAGACTATGGCTGGCCTTGTCTAAAATATTTACTATCTGGCACTTTCCAGGAAAAAAAATATTGGCTAAGTTTTTGTGTATCTAGCAGAGTATCTAGGACAGTGGACATATAATTTCTCTGACATACCTCTACATGAAAGAAACGAACTAAAAAACAAGTCAAACATGTTTCCAAGGTATCATTTATTTGAGGATACTGGTGGTCAGTCTCCCCCATTGGAATTTAAGTTTCAAAATAGTAGAGATCATCCTGTTTGTTAAATGTACCTCTCACAGAAAATAAATATTTTAAGATGACCAACTAATTAGGTGAAATTCACCTCAGATACTTTCTCCTAGCGATGGGCTTGTTGCTATGCTTATTGTTGCAAGATCTGTAATGAAATGTTAGAGAAAAATGTCAGTGTCCACTCCCTTATTTATATTAATAAAGGTGACCTAGAAGGAGTGGTTCAGAGACTTTAAGAAATTTGCCATTTTTACACAGGTTTTGACCATTAGACCTAGGATTTCAAAGCACTTCAATTCCTACAATGAAATCATAAATTTCTGGAAGAAGTATGGTACTGACCTAACTCACAGAGAGATATTTAATTCTTTATTATAAAAATACAAAGCTTGTTCCAGCATCTTTATTCTTAGACTAGCATTGCTCGTTTGTGTTACTTCTTTATCAACCACTCTGGGATAAACTCAAGAGTCACCAATCAGGAAAGACTTCTTCAAAACCCATTTACAAGAGGTGGCAACGCAGGTGAAACACAAGGGGGAGAGAAAGGTGGAACTATGTTCTCAGTCTAGAAAGAATGGAGCTAGCCAGCTGTGGCTGAGTTGATTTAGGTCTACAAGTGAGAAACGCAAGAGTAATTATCAAGACGAAGACTGGAGGAAAACAAGTAGGAGAAGGGTAATTGGCGCTTCTAGAGAACAAGGGATCTCTTTGAGGAACTATATTTAGGGTTTATAGGATTTTCCTCTAATTTATAGCTGATTCACCATCCCAACTTCTTAATGAATAAAGAAAGAATTTACCTGTTAGGTACAATTATGCCTTCATTTCTGTGGTGGCAGGGAATGAACTCAGGGCTTATGTATCCTACGCAAACATTCTATCTCTTTCAAATACAGAAAGAAATACCTAGTCAGGAATTCTGTGGTTTGCTCATGTAGTGTTCCCTCTAACTTAACTCACATTTTAAAATTTGGCTGCTTTGAAGAGCTTATTATTCCAACATTTTGATAGGCGCATTGTTTCGGTTTTACAACAGACTAATATGAGTGTTATGTTTCTAGTGCTGGTCCTACAGACACATTTGTGGTGAAGGTAAGCTGATAAGGCTGGCTTCAGTGATAAGACACACCATGTCCTGATGGGTGCAGGATTTCATAATGCAAAAGATCTGTTTATTTTGGCCAAACACATTTTCTCTAAGTGGTAACTGCCGAAAGAAAACCCAAGCAAGTTGGAATCCAACTTTCTGTTGTGTGTGGAAAGATTTTGTGTATTCTACCCTTGTGTGTTAAAAAATGGTGTATATTTCAAAAATGCACTTATTACATGATATACCAGAATTTGTTTAAAAACACTCACTCTCTGTCTCTTTCTCTCTCTATATATATATATCTATATATATCTATATATATCTTCAGAACCAAAAAATAAAAAAGAATATCTATAGATATACATACCAGAAAATTATATATAAATTATATACTTATTGTATACTTATCATATATATTTATATATGATAAATATATATATTTCTCTATTCAAAGGATTCTTTGGGCTTATCAGGAGATCTCCCTGACAAATCACTTCTATCACGTGGTCTCCAGGCCACTCCCAGGAGCCTACCGCACACCATGCTCGAGCTTTCCTTTCTGCCCGGTGGTTCCACTTCATTCTTCCCCTCCATACCTGCTAGCTTACTGTACTCAGCGCAGGACTCTCCACCATTAGTGACCTAGGCTTGCCCCTTGCTGGCCTTTATTTTTCAGTTAGCCTGTTTTATTCTTATGCATTTTATTTACATTTTCCAAGACCCATTTGTCTCCATCACCTCAAAAGATAACCATTCTAGAATGAATGACCTTTTTGCTTTCTTGTAGTGTAGGATTAGCAGATCAAATAGAAACTCTCAATTAAATTTAAAGTTCAAACAAAGTTTGAAAAAATTATAACACAAGTAGGTCTCAGGTATTGTATAAAAGTATTTATACTAAAATGACTAGTTTTTAAAAACATGACTAGTTTTTCTGCAATACAAATTTAACTCAGCATCCCAAATTCGGCATCCCAAATATTTGTTTGATACATCCAAGAATCATAGAATCATAGTTTGGTATCATCTGTCCATATGCATTCGGCTTTGTTGTCATATTATATGGATAATGAAGGTTTTTTTTTTTTTTTGCATTTATTTTTTTAGGGAAGGGTCTACAAGGTGTTCAGGATCTCACTACTAGATTGAACTTGTAGTAATCCTCCATTTTACAGCCTCCCAAGGTGTCACCACACCCAGTAATAGTTGCCATCTCAGTGCACCCCAAGGGTTGGGCCAGCATGGCAGGTCCAAGGATCAAATCCCTGGCCCCTAACCTGGCTTAATCTGCTGAGCTATTTGGCCAGTCCTTGGATCATGAGTTTTGATCTCTTTTTTTCCTCTCCCCTCTTTCTCTGTGGAGCAGTATTTTCACACAAGCCATCTTTCAGCCTAGCTGCTACTCAGGCCTTACTCCTGTCTTGATGAATACTTACTGGTTTCAAAATCGTTCATGGGATACACTTATTGCCAAGGCTCCAGTGATGCCCACACAAATCAAGACACACACCCAGTTTCCAATCACCATGAACAATATTATTGTGAGCACGCTCTGAAACATTTCTCAGTACCTGTGTGAGAAAAAGGCTTGGACCATGAACTCAGGAGCACAATTGTCTATAGCAAGCGTATATGGATTTATATGCAGAATATTTATACATATATGCAAGATGTATACATTTGCATATATATCTTTCTCATGCTAAATTTGAATAAAAACTGTTGGTGGTTATTCAGAGGAATAGCAATTATATCTACCCCAGCTGCCATTTGACATTTCCAGGAATATATATATATATATATATATATATATATATATATATATATATACACACACACACATGCATGCATATATATATATATATATATAATTTTTGCTAATTTATTAGGTATAAAGTAATAGCCAATTTTCAAATTAGTTTAATTTCTAACACATTTCAGGAACTCTTGATACACTTGTTAGCTTTTGAAGAGCTCACTTGTGGAAATTGCCTATTCTTAACCTTTCCAATTTCTTTAGCGGTATGGTGTTTTTGTTCATTTGTAGGAGTTCCTTGTGAGTTCTAGATAATAATCCCATGCCTAGCTTGTACATTTCAAATATTGTCTCTCAGTTTTCCAACTGTTAGATTTGTTTTTGATGTTCTGTGAGCAAGCTTGTGAATTTGACTTGTTCAAATTCATTATTTAAGATTTTAATCCACTTAGAAACCTACCAAATTTTAGGTATAACCATGTGTCATGACTGTGCCTCTGAATTATCTTATTTCACTAGTCTGTTTATAAATTTTTAGGTCAAGAACACTTTGTTAGTATGGCTTTGAAGCATGTGTATATCTGAGAAGGCAAGTTCATTTTTTCATTACCAATTTAGCAGTTTTGTGACTTTTAATTTTTCTATATAAATTCTGATAAGTTAATCAAGTTCCACAAAACTGTATAGAGAACTTTAACTGGTATTATTCTGAGCTACCTAACTTAAGGCTAATCAACAATATATAATTTTACATCCGTTAAGAGCATGCTGCATGAGCCATGTTTTATTTTCTTTGTGTTTCTATTTTAAACTAATAGTTTTAAAATCTCACCAAAGATTATACACATAGCCTTGGCCTAGACACTTTCTAATTCTTATATCTATTATGCGTAGCATCCGATTTATTTTATTTTCTATTAAGTCAGTGTTGACGATGAATTTTTATCTACTTTTTTAATCTAGAAAATTTGCTGAATGTTACTATAAGTTATACCATCTCATGTATTACTCTAATATGTGCTGTAAACAACAAAATCCTTTTTTTAAAAAAAAAAACCTTAATGTCCTTGTTATTTTTCTTTCCTTATAGCACTAACGAAGTCCTCCAGTGCCATGTTAATTTAGAAAATAAGTAGGTTTCTCTTGTTTCCAGTTTTAAAGCCAAATAATTTAAAAGTTTCCTCTCAAGTAAACTTTTTTGTGCTTTATTAGCATATAACCTTTAACAGGATAAGAATATTTCCTCGAGTTCTGCATTTTGTAAGTTTCTCATTAAATCATTTATAGATGTAGAACACAATCAGGTGATTTTCTGATTCAACTGAGAACATCATGGATTTCATTTTATTTTAAATTGACCATTGTTTAAATATAAGACTGAACCGTGATTCCTCCATGTCCTCAGGTCTGTGTGCTGTAGTGTGGGAATGCAGGAGGCAGCAAGTAGTGGAGAAGGCTTTGGTCTTGCAGAAGCCTTCTGCAAGCACAATTGGCTTTCTCAAACTGGAGGGCTAAAGACAATTACATCCCTTGTTATGTTGCAGTTTTCTACAAAGTGGACACAGTGAGAGTGACTGCTCTTCCTGTGACTGGCAGTGGAAAAAGGTGTACCACAATGCTGTGGACTCTGAAAGAAGAGCATAGACTAGACCCACTCATACCACTGAAGGCTATATACAAGGAACTTAACACTTATAGGCTTGGTGAAAAGGGGTTGTGGAAGGGAACAAATGACATTAGATGATGTCCACAAGAAAATCACCACAGCATCTGACACAAAGGAGAAGGCTGACACATGGTGGTAGACACAGTAGTCCCAGGGGTATTGATTATCCTGAGGAAACTTGATTTACAAGCATGCCCTCCCAACACGTAGCTCAGCACCTCCCGAGACTTGGGAGGAATGCAGATTCTTAGGTTCTACCCTAGACATGCCAAGCAGAGTCTTGGTGATAATCAGCCAGCAGATGGTGTTCTGACAAGCCTTCCATCAGATTCTGAAGCTACGCTTAGGACCATTGGATGGAGCAGCATTAGTCTTTGTTCTTATAGAAACAATATGATGTTGAACCATTCTTGCATTTCTTGATAATAATCCATTAAAATTTTATACATTAATTTATCTTCAGTTAGCTTCATATTCAGCATTATTAAATCCAAAGTTGTGAGTAAAAGTAGAACTATATAGCTATTTTCTCTGTAACTCAAAATGTAATTTTTTGCTATCTGACAAGGTGAGCCAAATCCGCTCAGGATTTACTCTGGAGCTATGTAGAGCACCTTGTGGGTATTTTGTCAGTGTCAGCCATCTGGATGAGTCACAGCCATTGTTTGACCAATTGGCTATCTGTGAAAGCTTGAGAAAATTTTTTTTCTCTAGGTTACTCTCCTTAGGCACACTATGCTTCAAACAGAACACCCATCTCTGACAAAACAAGACAAAAAAAGGGGGAGGTATAAAAATAAAGGACCATTTGTGTATGTGAGGGTGTGTGTGTGTATGTGTGTGTGTCCGTGAAAATAATATATATGTATACACAAGATAGTTAGGATAGTTATACAGCTACTTTCTTTTAGTTCATTGAGAAGAAAGGTTTGTATTAATATTGTTTAGACAAGAGACCATGTCTGCATCTCATCCTCTGAATAACTACTAGGAGGACAACAATATGCAATGTATTAATTTTTGTAACTCTCCAACTAACTTGTTTTAAAACTGTTTCATTTCTACTTTATCTTTTTTCTCATTAAAATGAAAAATATAAACATAAATGGATAAATAATTAAAAAATAATAGAAATTATTTTCTCTTACTTTAAAATTTATTGCATTGGAAACAATATTTCACTTAGCCATATAAAGTTGGGCACTTCTGTTCTTTTTCTACTTGAAGTGGAAAACATGTTAAAGTGAGCCTCGTTTTCTTCCGAGGTGCCTAGAACTTATTTCTAAGGCCACACAGTTCTGGCATCTCACAGAAAGAGGTGTTTGATTACGCTTTCCAGTTTTCCATGTACTATTTCTTGAAGCTTTTCATGGATTTTTGTATTTTAGCTATTTCGATGATTCATTCATTTTATCTATATTTGCAAACAGACTAGACTTACTTAAAATAGTGTCATCTTAGAAAAAAGCCTGCTTGGCTCTAGTTATTTCTCCTGTTCACAATGTCTGCAGATGATTTCCTTTCCCCCATTCTTTCTCCTGGGATAATGTGAAAATATTTACAAGGAGCCAGCTTCGCACTTCATTCATAGCTTCTGTGTGACAGGCGTAGTTACGGCACTATATTGCCCCGCTGATCCTTCTGTAAGCACGCAGGGCTGATAAAAATATGGTGTGCATTTAAAGAAATAATATTAAAATAAAAGACACATCTTCATTAGTTCCCCTCAAAATAGTCTCTCTTGCTTTGAACTTATTTTTTTTTTTAAGATTTTACTTTTTTTTCCTGCATTTTAGGGCATGGTCTGTAAGGTGCTCTGGATCTCACTGCTAGATCAGATTCATAGTGATCCACCTGTTTATAGCCTCCCATGAGCTGGAATAACAGATGTGCACCCCCACACCCAATCTCAATAGTCACCTCAGCAGGCCCCAGGGGGCGTGGCTGCCACAGCAGACCTGGGGATCAAACCCCTGGCCTCTGTGCCTGCTTGCAGGTGTTTTAATCCACTGAGTTTGTGGCCAGTCCTGCTTGGAACATATTAATCCCATCTCCCTTGACCTTTTCCAAAGCCATTCTGAAAGTTCTCTTTCATGAGTGTCTTTGGTAGTTGTAATAACAGACACAGTGAGTACTGCTGCTAAGCTCTCTCCGATGGGAAGGCAGGCTTGTCAAAACATTACAATGTGTTCTTATCCACTTTGCTAACTAGATCTGGGACCTAGGAACTTCTGGCTGTTCTCCAAAGCGAAGCTGATCATAAAGGTCAGTGTTCTGAGTCTATTCAGGACATGGTAGCAACCAGGGCAGCTCAATAGGAGACAATCACAAAAGAGACTTCCAGAGCCATTGCATACAGTGGCAGGGATGATACACTTCAGAGTGTGTAAGGCAGAGGAAGTACATTGAGGGGGAATACTGGACAATGTGTTTTTTATTGCACTATGTTTCTTAATTCAAGCATTCATCATAGGTTTTGATGATACCTTCCACAAAATCCCTTTTCTCGGCCCCTTATAACATACTTAGATAGGTTCTTTAGTGGCTGCTACTTGCCAGTCCTCAGAACAAATCTTATATTATTGTCTTGTATATGATTAAGGAAACAGAGGTACCTTGTGCAGCTTTATGCATAGGACAAAAAGACAGGAAGAGAGCATTCATCTTACACCAGCTTCCATCAGGAAGTGTTACTCAAACCACCCAGTCTGGGTATAGTTTTCAAAGAGCAGCACTAACTCTGGAATTGAACTCTTTTACAAGGAACACGTCAATGTAGAGTTACTAATGAAGAGACCCAGACGTGGTGATGGTGGGCGTTTGGAAGGTGGATGGCAACTGTTCATAGGTGTTAGCTCTCACCTGCTTTTCCCTCTGTAGGAGTCAGAGGCTGCGGGAAGCCACGTTCCAATGCATTCCTGCCTCAGGAGAAAAGGGGTGATTGGGGCTGATTCCAACTGGCCCATAGGTAACATAAAATCTGCTCAACAATACACAGCTTCAACTTGCTCTTAGTTCATTGAGAATAAAAGTTTATACTAATATTGTTTAGACAAGATATCATGTCTGAATAACTACAAGTAAAGGCCTGGGGAGATAGCTCAGCAGAAAAAGTGCCTGCCTGGCAAGCGCAAGGTCCTGAGTTCAATCCCCAGTACCACAATAAGTAAACGAATTAATAAATAAATTAATTAATTAATAAAAACCTACTAGGAAGACAATATGTAGGGTACTAATGATTGTAACTGTCATACTAACCTGCTTTGAAACTGTTTCACTGCTATTTTATCTTTTTTCTCATTAAAATGAATAAAGAAAAAAACAATATCCAGCTTCAAATTCCATTTTAACAGATATTAAGAATACTGACTGATCTTAGTTTAGATTTATACTTACCTGATCTACATTTTCTTTCTTGTATTTAATATTTTTAAATTTTTATAGCAGATTTGTCTTTCTATAAAGAATATTTTAGTAAATTTAGTATTTTTATAAACTTAAACTTTTTGTTATTGCTAAACAAAGTATTTCTAATTATTTTGTATATTGTTATGGTACGATGTTTCAGCAGTTTTTTTTTTTTTGTTATACTTTTCCCCACTATTTGCTTCTGTCCTACTTTCTAATGTATAAAAAAAGGTTTTCTTGTTTTGTATATTGTATGACTTGTGTGTATGTTTCTTGCCTTAGAAGTGAAACCTATGGTCTATTCTCCATTAATAATTTCTTACATTTATCAGCATATGTCCTCCTTTTTCTCTGTATTTTTATTTCTAGGTGGTCTGAGTTATGAATATAATTTTCAGATATTCAAATTTGTTTTAAGGAAACAAACTGGCTCAAGGTATTTGATTTATTCCACTTACATATCATTTACAGAATTTTAAAAATTTTTTTATTTTATTCCATGAATAGATCTTCCAAGTATATTTCTGGTGTGTGCCTTTGTCTGAGAAAACTAGGGCTTGTATGAGTCAGAATATATTGCGTATGTCCTTATAAGAAAAATTTAGGTAGATATACACCTATAGGTCTCCTACCCCCATATGTATACAGTTTAGAAACTTTGTATCTTTGTTCTCTTGCTTCCAGGATTATTTTTCACAAGTTACTTTTTTCTTTTTTGTGTGTGTGTAGAGAAGGGTCTACAGGGTGTTCAGAGTCTCAGTACTATTATAGTGGTCCCCTTATTTACAACCTCCCAAGAACTGGGATTACAGCCATGTGCCCCCACACCCAGTCTCTGGCACAGGCTGACCCGGGGATTGAACCCCTCACCCCTGTGCATGCTTGCACACTGAGCTATTTGGCAGGCCTAGTATTTTATGTACAGGGTCTCACCATGCAGCTCGGACTCATAATGATCCTCTTGTTTTCTTTCTTCCTTGTGTTGGGATTACAGACATGCGCCACCACGCTCAGAGTCCACCACTGGCTCATTGTGCCTGGAGGAGAGACCAGTGCGGTACGCAATACCTAAGCAAGCACTTAATCCACTGACCTATCTTCCGGCCCTTGTAAACGATTTCTATTGGGAAGTTTTAGGGATTTTTTTTTTTTTCTTAAGTGTGATATTATCCTAACATTTTTTTTTTTGTCTTAATCTTTCCCAATGAATCCTCTTTAATTTGATATCTTTCAAAACTTTTTCTTTTTCTTTTCTTTTTTTTTTCCTTGTATTTTACGGAAGGTTCTACAGGGTGTTCAGGGTCTCACTACTAGATCAGACTTTTAGTGATGCAACTGTTCACAGCCTCCCAAGAGCCAGGATTACAGGCATGTGCCACCACACCCAGTCTCAATTGCCATCTAAGCATGCCCCAGGGGTGGGGCCCGCACATCAGGCCCAGGGATTGAACCCCTGGCCCCTCTGCCTGTCAAAATTTTTTCTGATTCTAGAAGATTTATCTTAGCTATTTCATTCCTGGTTTCTTTTTCCTCCCTCTTTCTAGCATTTGTTTTACTCTGATAGTGGTATTTTCATTTCCCAAACCTCTCTGCCCTTTGAAGCCCTTCTTGTAAGTTCAATCTTGCTTTCTATGTCTCCAAGCTTCTACCAGAATCTAGCAATCTCATCTCATAATCTCTTCATGTCCTACTATTTATCCTAACTAGTGTGTTCTTTATTTCCATCATTTTTCATTCTTATGTTTCTATAGCTCCTTTTGTAATTCTTGTTCTTTTTTCATATTTCTTTATATTTTTCTTCACATAAAGGAAGGCAAGACAGCTTCTTTTATATTTTTAGTATGTTTATTATGTTTATTTCAAATTATCTGAGTTCCAATTATTCTGCATCAGATGGGGTGTGATGTTTCTTTGCGTATTTTGCTAATAGATTGTTTTCTCCAACATCTAGTTATTTTCACTTATAAATTTGTGATACCTGGGATACCCACCACACAGTTTATAATCTGCAACAGGATGGGAGAAAGCCCTGGTTAGTGTCCCTCCAGATGGACATGAAAATTTGAAGTGAAAAGGCTCAAGCCATGTATTTCCAGGAAAAAAAATGAAGGCAGGTGAGCACTTTTGTTTCTAGTACGCCAGGAATCTCCTGTCCTCATGGGTTTTCTGTAAGCTCTTATGAAGCATGAGCCTGAGAGGAGGGGTGACTCCAGGAGCCTCATCCTTTGTAGCTGGTATTTAGAGGAGAGTTGGACTGTTGGCAGGTCTGGTCAGCCTGGGGCTTCTGTCCAAACACGTTAATATGACATCTGCATAGCTGTAACCATAACTGCAGAGGTCTAATTCCTGCATTCAACTTTTCTGTTTAAAACTAGCAAGAACACAAGCAAAGGACAGCTGCAAACTATCCTACAACCTTGTGCTTTCAGGTTACTTTGTGTTATCAGCATCTTCATATTTCATATATCGGGTACCCAAATTGGCAAAGCAGACCCTGCACTCTCAGGTCTCCTCTGTGCTTTCACTTTTCACCCCTGAATCCAAGCTCTGTGTGCTCAGAGCTCACTGTCAGTGAGGAAGGGATGCCTGGGATCAGGCCGGCAGTGCTGCAGACAGCCCTGGTCTGCTCTGATCTTCAGCCCGAGCCTACAGCACCAACTTTCATCTCTTCAGGTCATGTCAAGCTAGCAAGGTAAATATTTCCTTCATCTATTATTGAATGTTCTTTGTCCATTGCATCATTTAATCATACTAAATGTATTATTGAGACGTGCTGGCATTCAGTAGGCGCCAGGGACGCAAAGGTAAATGTGTGATACAGGTTTCGAAGCATAATACCAACCAGCGCTAAAGGAGTTGTTGGGAGCCCATGAGCCAGTCCCTTTGAAATAGCCATATTAGTTATTAGAATTAGACTGGTGACCACAATGTGTCTTCTTCCTGCCCACATAATTCAAAAAGATTATTTTTAATGAGCTATTATTTCATATCCCAGGCTTTACTTCTCATTGTCTCATTCTTCTAAAATAGCATTTCACATTATTGAGGGGAGGGCTTGTTCATCTGCTGATTGCTATACCTTCTGGGATCCCTTCTGTTCCCTAAGGCTGAGGCAAAACCCAAATTTACTAATGAACTGCCAAAAATTTCATCTCACAAATTCCTACTCATATGCCATTACTGTAAAGGCTTTGTAGTTATTACTGTGATGAGTTTCTAGCCAGAAACTAGGCCATTGCTGCTTCAACTAATTCATTACCTACATTTTACACATTCCAAGGAGAAAAAATAATGCATGTGTGTGCGTGTGTGTATGCATGTGTGTGTGTGTGTGTGTGTGTGTGATTATTATGTGTGAATATGTAAGAGACAGGCACAGAGGGAAAGGAGGCAGAGCTCTGTGTGTTTTCTGGTTACACATAGGACTCCCTACTGTGAGTCAATGAAAGAGAATCAGTTTTTTCATCTTTGCTCATTGAACTCCTGTCAGCCTTTGGTAAACCCTCTCCCTCCACATGTCTGTCAGTCATGTGTGTTAAGTCCATAAGTACTGACATATTGCTCCTGTGATGTGTGAGATGTTCTGAATGTGCTGAGTACCCTGGATATTGGGGGTTTTGCAACACATCAATTTACTAGGGTTGAAATATATTTGAAAGGATTCCATTCCCTTGATATTCCTGGTTCTGTAGGACATCCAAGGGTTGCAACTGTCATTTTTGAGTTCACACACATTGTTGTTCATGACCTGCTAGTGTTATCATCCATGTTAATGGGCCTTAACTCCCCATGGATTCTCCTTAAACCTTTATGACTGCAAGGTGGGAAGTGCATGCTCAGCTCCATGAAGAAGGCCCTGGGATTGTGCAGAATATCTACCACACCAAGCTGGGTTGACGGGGGCTTCAGCCCAAGCTCATGGGGCTCTAGCTTATGCTATGGGTTTCAGTGTCCCCTGATCTTTGACATTTTGCAACCGTCTTCCTCCCTGTTTTCCTCTCTGGGAACCTTAAACTTTAACACCAGATATGAACACAAAAGCCCCACTAAGAGGCCAGGAAGATGGCTCAGTAGAATAAGCACTTCCCTGAGAAGTGCATGGGCCTGAGTTCAATCCCCAGTTGTGCCAAAAAAAAAAAAAAAAACAACCATGACTGCTTTAGTAACTCTCCCACTTCATGAGGTTAAATGGTTGTAGAAAACCCAATAATATTACACTATGGATCTCCTATGTAGTTCTGCTTCTCTGATCGAATCCTGCTCATTATGCTAGAACATAAGAAACAGGATGAACGTGAAGTATTATCTCACAGAATATACAATTTAGATGGGGACGAATCCATTTTAAAGTATTACAACTCAGTCAATTTATTACACCTAAGAAATCTGAGTAAAAATCTATATATTTCAATTGTAGTAAAAGTCACTTGAAAAATCTGTTACAACTCAGAGTTTAAAGTATAAAAGGAGAATAGCAATCTCAGTATCTTAGCATGAAGACTAGAAGTATTTAGACTCTGTCTAGCTCTTCTCTCATTTCACTGTCAGGAAACTTCACCATTTCTTGAGCACTCTATTTATGTCTCCTCCTATCCTTCCCTATGCTGCTCTTGCACCTCAGAATGCCCTATCTCTTCTTTTCTAAATTCATTTGTTTTACCAGCTCTTCCATTAATTTCTGCAGCCTTCTTAGATGTCCCAGGATACAATCTTGGCTTTCTTTACTCTTCCAGTGTACACAGTACCTTTAAACAGCTCACCTGCCATGTATGAATTTTTTTTTTCAGGACCTAGGGTTGAACTCAGGCCCTTGCACTTGCCAGGGAAGCACTTATTCTACTGAGCCATCTCCCTGGCTCCCATGCTATAAATTTATTTGCATACTTATTTTTCAAATAGCCTGCAAATACTTAATATAAAATAACTACTTATGTTTTGAAAAGTGCTAAATATGTCAGAGAAGATTAAAATATATTTGATGAATGAACAAAAATAGTTGTGTATGTATTGTTTCTGAAGGAACAATGAATATTCTGCAGTCAACATCCACTCTATTATAGCTTGTTATACGGTATGTAGCAAATGTTTGCCCAAAAGACATATATCCACCCCCAAATTCATGGAGCATTTAACAAAATAAATCCAGTCAGATAACCAGAGCCATCTTTCTCAGAATGGCACAGAAGGGTCTTCCACTGTGACTCTAGCAGTTACTTTGGGCATCATCTGTCTTCCCTCTCCCCCTGCCAAGTCATCACGTATTAGTTGAATTGTTTTCAGAAAACAGTTTTATAAAATACAGTATCCTCCATCTTTCACCCTTTCAGTAATATATTAGTGGCCTTATCATCGGGGCCCTGCCCAAGTAGCCTCGTTCTTTATCTGATTCACAGACACCCATCAAAAATATTTTACAACATGTTTCAATAGTTTGAGGAAGCAAGAAATTCCCATAATACTTGTAGTGAGAGTTCAAATTTAACAAATCACACCGAACACATTTAACAAATCTTGCAATCACATTTGATTAAGTAGTGATCCTACTGACTGGGTGATATTTAACTGTGACAAGGGTAGGGACTTCTGGAAGAGGATCCAAATTTTCAATGGCTACCCAGACACTGATGCTGTAGAGTTTTAAACCTGGCACCTCCCATTCTGAATCAACAAAGATGTTCATTAAAATTTACTTTCTTAGGTCTCATGAGTGACATACTTTCATCAGTGTTCCTAGATTTAGAGCTCAGGAATGCCTGTTGAGCCCGCTCACCCATATTTAGCAGTAGCACTAGAAGTAATCTCGGCAAAATGCTACTTGAATCAGTGTTTTATGTGGTGCCCACCCACTTCTCCCTGGATGCCCAAACCTTGCTGAAATCAGTCCCCACCCTCTTGGTGTGTGCTATCTAACATTTTCCCTGTAATACCTCACAAGAGCCTCAGAACTCTGCCTTGCTCTTTCCATTTCTTCTACCATGGCAAACTTTTTTTACATCTTAGCCAGTGCAAGGACAAATATATTTTGAGTCACTGTTTCAATACGCACATTAAATTGGGAAGAATAAAATGTTGAACTGGATTCTATAAATGTTTCCAAATTTCTAATTTACAAAATTAGATGGAGTTATTTAACATGAGAAAAATAGAAAAGAATAGTTCAATGATTACAAAGAAAACTAATGTGATGGGTGGAGATACATCATGGCCTTTCTGTTTCACTCTTTGCTATTAAAAACTTACCACTTCTTTCAATTCAAACCCTATATATTCAAGATGTAAATTAACAGCAAGCTTGTATTAAAACACATAATTTTGTCATTTGCCAGAATATTTCCAAAATATATATTTTAGAGAAGTTGTGTGTTTCAGAGACTTAAAAGGGTAAAATGAATTCATTACTTTCATTAAAATAATCCCTATGTTATCTTGCAGGTGATGTTGACATCTAAGTAATATTCATTACAATGTGAGAACCCTATAAAAAGAGTCTACAAAAAATTTCAGATGTTGCCTAGGAAAAAATGCTTCCAACTGTTTGAGTATAATAAAAAACCTATTGTTATTAAAAATAGCCACCTAAACTTATTAAATCCATTAAAATGACCCTAAGTATCAAAAGTCTAAGTTGTATGGAGATACAAGTCATGACATTAAAGATAGGGAGCAAGAGATTGAGCATCTGAACTCACTTCATTTATTTTGGGCTGAGTCTCCAGGCAACTGCAATGGAGTGCTTCACAATTAATCAGAAAATGTTGGACATCACAGATTGGAAAACAATCTGAGTAATTAAAATCATAGCTTCTCTTTTCCTACAAAAATGAGTTGCTATGAGTGATCCTTATAATTTCATTACCTCTCTACATATTTTGGCTCTTTAGATAAACAATTCCTCTAGGGTAAGACTCATTTTCATACTTCTTTTGCCTTACTTTTGCATTTCCTACTTTGAGATTTGCATCCTTAGAGGGCTGTCTGACAGGCACACTAAGTTTTGTAGAATTAGGCAATCAACACAATGCCCTAAGAAACAACAGTGTTTCCTAATGTCCACTAATTATCTAAGCATTCTGTAGTTTAATGCTTGTTATGCTAATTCTTTAAGTGGAGACTTATTAGTAATTTTATGAATTAGAATCTTAGTTACAGATCTAAAATGAATATTATTCACTTATTAGCTTAAGTGCTTATTTTCATAGCAATTGTTATTATTTAAAAATTTTAGATAAAAACCCTAGTACATTATTTAATAACAATCACATCATTTGTACATATGTGGGAGTGTGTGATGCTTGCATGTGTGTGTGCTTCCATTAAGAAAAATTGAATAATATCAACAAAGGAGTGTTTGGAATAAAGAAACACATGATAATGAATGCAAAAAGAAGGGTGCAATAGTCTCATTGCAATGGATGATTTTGACAGTCATGACTGCTGTCAGGTACCATTAGCCAAGTTTTGGTCTTCAGCTGGGCATCTACTACTCAATACCATAGAGGCAAAATGAAGAATTTTTGCATGTCAGCTACTTGTTACAAAAAAAAAAATTCCTATCAAGTCACTTTGAAATAGTGAAACAGATCCATACATTGATATTTGTGGTGTGTTTATGCTACATTGAACCTGCTTGAAGTCTATGAGACATAAACTTCTGCACAGTTATTTCTGGCATCTTAAAATTGGGCAATTCTCTAAGGAGATGAAGATTCTAATGTAGTGTAGAAATTCTGGGTTCTTCTATCAAAACAGTGGAAAACACAGAAGTATATTTCTAGTGCCCCAAATTAAGGATGCTTTTTAAGCTTTCCATTTCATTAAATTGCATGGCTGGGTAGGAGAGCCATGCTAAAATATTGTGATTAACACACAGGAAGCTTAACAGACAATACTATTATAGGTGAAAGACTGCTAATTGCCATCTTCCCAATAAGTTATTGATTTTAATCAAATCTTCCTGGAGCAGCATGCCAACAGCAAATGGATAACTAGATAGAGAGAAAACATAACAATGGAAGAAGTAATATGGAAGAAATTATTCATGTTTTATTTGTATAAAATTGAACAAATATTCTTGATCAGCATTTATACAAATATAGATTCGTTAAGAAGGTGCTATCTAAATTGCTTCTCTCGCAGTGTATTGAAAATTACCATAACTGTTAGCATTTTTAATTATTTTGATCTGCTGAAAATAGATTAAACTGAATGGGAAATTGGCTTATTAAAGCTTATAGTTTGAGTTAATATGAAATGTTCTCAGTCAGCATGTCTCGAGAATCAGTGTAAAAGGCATGCACTATCTCTGGTTGGAAATGGATAGGGAGAAGTGTGAGGCTTAATCCTCAGAAATCAAAGCTTTGTTTGGGGAAGTGGGTGTAAAAGAAAAAAAAATTACCTCCCATCACTTAAGCAAGATTTAGCCACATCTAGAAATAGGAATGTTTCAAAAATGAACAACGGGTATGGTGCATGGACAGAATGAAGCTTTGGTAGAGGGAAAATCTGGTCAAACTAAACTTAACACTTAAAAAAAAAAAAAAAAGGAGAACCCTTGAAACTCATCTCTTATTGCAAGAACGGTTTCTCAGTGTGAGATTCAATATCATGTGGAACACCAAGGAGCTCACACTCTGTTCATTCACTGATGATGAAAAAGAAGTACAATGTTGAGTTTCAATTACTATTTGTAGGCATGCCCCACAACACCCACAACTGTTTATGTTAAGGGAATGTCGTGTTCATCACCTTGGGTCCCTGGACCCAAGGCAGACCTCAAAGATGAACATGGTCATACTCTTTTCAGAAGGACTATTTTCTCTTATAAATCAAGTTAGCATTGTATATAATTCAGTGTGCAAATTATCTTCCTCAATATCTATACAGAATTAAGTGCTTTAATGGCTAAGAGGAGGACTTGTCAACTTGAACAGTAGTGACAGTTCATATCTAGATAATTTTTCTGTGTAAGTGTTCTATACATTTTAGCATGTGTAACACCATCACTGGCCTCTATCCGGTGATATCTGCTTCTGTCCACTTATGACAACTAAAAAGGTCACCAGACATTGCTAAATATCCCTTGATGGGCAAAACCATTTCTTAGTGAGACTTCCTGCACTGGCAAAAGGGATTCTCTAGTGGTTTTTGTAATAATATTTTTCAAAGTATTATCTAGAAACTTTTCTTTAATTTTTATTTATGTATTTATTTGGTATGGAGTCTCACCATGAAGCTCAGACTCAGAGTGTCCTCCTTTCTCAGCCCTCCATGATTACAAGCATGAGCCACCACGCCCATCCTCAGCACAGAGCACTTCCTGGGGATTGAACCAGGTTCCTTGCACTTACTAAGTAGCCATTTAGACCTCTGCACTATCTCCCCAGGACCCTAGAAAATTTTCATTTCACTCTAAAATGTTGAAAAAAAAATAATGAAATCTGCTTTATGCCTCTGAAGCCAGGGGAGGTGCTTTTCAAAATGTATCCACAAAACACCTTTATCTGGGAAAGCAACTGAAATTCGTGAGATTAATTGACCAGACGAAACAGAAGGTAAAAAAAAAATGATAATAATAATCACAGTGGTGGTTTGAAGAGGGAATAAGACTCAAGACTCAGAGGTGCTAACTTCTGTTTACATTTCCAGGGAATGTAAGTTTGATCCAACAATGGCAAATGGCTTGGAAATAGTTGCCAATTCCAGCTGACTGGTAGTGGCTGACAGAAATCCTGTATGCAGAAGGATTCCGGTGGTGTCCAGGCTCAGCCGGGGTGAGAGCTGTGATTGATTAGCGATCTCTGCCTTGGACAAGATGAACAGGAGGAGTGGGACATCGTTCACCAGCTGGCCCCTTCTTGCCTCTTCACTTCAGTTGATTTTGCTTTCCAGACTATTTTAAGTACCTGTAGTGACTATAGTATGCTGTTTTGTGTTGTAAATAACTGCACAAAAGAAGAAAGTGAAACAAAGGTCACTTCCAAATATTGAGGAAGCCTCTTTTCTAGGCATTATTTTAGGCTCTTCAGATACACTGCAGAATGAATAAATAAAGGAACTCTTTCTTATTAATCTGTTACTCTTCAAGTGGTCTGGCCTCCAGTATGATGGAATTGAGACACAAACAGATGAAAATAGTCATAAAATCTTTGATTTGCTGAACATACACAAGTATCACAAATATCTTCAAAAATATGAGTCTTTCCATTTTGTAATCTAGCATTCCACCTAGCTTCTGAGGTTCCAAGAACAACAGAAGGCCAATTTTTTTGTTGCTTCTATCCTGTTTTGTTTTTTTAAGTAACCATGGCCTTGGCTCAGTTGGTACACATTCAAAAGTCAACACAATCCCTTCATCAAGAGGTTTCAGCATTCAACCTGGCCTAGAAGAACACAGATTTCTTTATTTCTGGACTGATTTAATTTAGCTGGTAGAAAAACAAAAACAAGGACTAAGATGAAATGAATATATAACTACATTTATTGTTCTAGGAGGTGAGGAAACCCTACTGCAATGCCCATATTAGGACTTGTATATTGAGGTTTTCAGATTTTCCAAAAGATACTGATTTAGAGAAGAATAACAAGTTGTGAATTTTTACAGAAGTATAGAAAGAACACAGCCTCTTGTGAAAGGCTTCCTAAATTAGTGGCAAGGCAGGACTTCTAAAACATTTACTACAAAGTTCACTGAGAAATGTGAATGGTCTGTTTAGATAAGTGATTGGTTTTTAGCTTCCACATTGATTTATGGGTCAGTAAGATAGCTCAGTGGGCTAAATCACCCTCTTAGGCAAGCTTAGGCAAGCACAAGGACTATAGATCAATCCTCAGGACCACATGTCATGCTAGCCCTGCCCCCAGGGCTGGCTGAGCAGGCCAGAATCCAGGTGTGTGGCACACACCTGTAATCTCAGCACTGGAGAGCCTGAAAGCAGGAGGATCACCACAAGTCGGAGCTGTGTAGTGAGACTCTGCAACAGCCAAATACAAAGAGAGAGAGAGACAGAGAGAGAGACAGACAGACAGACAGACGGACAGACAGACAGACAGAGAGTGACAGAGAGACAGAGAGAGTCAGAGAGATTGATTGATTTGCTGTATTGGAGTTTCATAGAGACCAGATGCTTATATTCCAAGTACATGTGTATAATAGCCTCGGGTCCCTGTTGGGCTGTCTTCTGACTATCTTGACCAGTTTTCTTAGAAGTAATTTTAGTTTCTTCTTGTGCATTCTGACTATTTGCTATTTTATATAATCTCAAGGCTCACAGCAATGTAAAGTTCACCCATTCAAGTTCAAGGCAGATTTATCTTTCATCACCCCATGTTAATTTAAAATTTGTAGCAGCTCTAAGAGGAAAAATATATTTTAGAGAGAAAGAAAAGATATATATATATATATATATATATATATATATATATATATTTAGTGGGAGAATTATCAGAAACAATGAATGATTTTCTTTATTTGAAGCATCTATGGCATGTTAATTGGTTATCTACAAATCAAAAGGAGTACTTAAACCAAATATAAAAGATAATGCCCAGGACAACCAACTGGGTTCCCTGGTGAAAATCCTGTGGTATCAAATGGGCTTGCCTGCAACTCCAAGTGTAAATTATTTTGAAAGAAAGTCAAGGACAGAGCCACTGAGGGGATTTCAAAGTATATTTAGATGCACGCTGAAATTCAACTACTAATGTTGCGTAAATGAGGGAGTAAAACAAATTACACGATTCGTTATCAGCTGGAAAGATTTGGAGAGAAAAGACTCTCATTTGAAAGAACACTTTGGGGCTTTTCCTTCCACGAGAAACATGTTTCATGTCATCGAGACACTAAGTAGATTTCTTTCACAAAAACTGTTACATTATCTGGGTAAACATGTCAATCAAAGACTACAACTAGCAATTTACAGCAATGATGCTAGATTTAACATCTAGAGAGCTGGATTTCAGTGGGAAATAGTGTTTTTATTTACCTCTTTGTTACTAGAACATTTCTTTTAAAAAGGTTTTTATATCAGAGCTTTGAAAAGAGAGTATTTATGTTATAACCAAAACAAATCTTTAAAACTTTCAGGTCTTTTTATTGGATTGCTTTCTCCTTCAATTTAAGAGGCATTCTCTCCAAAACACTATTTACAAAATTTTCTAGTGTATCTCAGAACAAACGCATTTTCTTACAATGAATCTCTGAAAGAGTGGTGGCGTGATAAGCTATTCCAATTGCACGTTAAGGTTTAATCATTACTTATTAATTTTCTTATTTCCATCAGATTTTTTTTTCAAGCTTAATATTCTATTAAGGTAGCATCTGTTAGAGGAATTATCTTACTTTTTTAAAGCAAATTTTAGCTGATTACCATGAATCTACATAATTAGAATTAGGGCTAATTATGTAGTGTAAATACATGTAATATATTTATAACATATAATGACATAATTATGATTCACAATAATATTGAAAACCTCCTCCTTAAAATTAGTAAGAAAAATATGCTACACAGCCCCTCTACAATTTATTACTAATTTTACAATGTATGTTTTCCTGCAGCTTCTAAAGCAGAGCCTTGTAAAAAAAATAATTAAAACAAATATATTTTGAAGTTGTTACCCTAAAAGAATACCCCAAAACCTTTATGAGATTTCAGTACTACAAATATTTTTCACTCTGTTTAAAGTTATATTAATCCTATCATGCAAACATTTCTAATATACAATGAACTCAGTTTGGAGATGCCTAAAATATCTAGCAAGCCCAGTATAAAAGACAGCTAATATTGTGTTTTATAAATTATTTAGCAAAAATAAAGAAAATACACTAAATTATAATGAATTTTATCTTTGTATTATATATGTGGAAATATAAGTAGAAAAATTGGTTATTCTTTACCTGTAATACTTACAGCACACATTTCAAAATTATAACCAAAAGTAATCAAAAAATTAAACCAATGCATTTATTGTCATTTTTTTCATAAAGGATAGCATGGCTTTCCTCCAATAAAACTTTATTATCAAGAAAGCAGCTGCCGGATTTGGCCTGGAGTGGTGCATGCCTTGTTCAGTCTACCATACTGCTTAGATGAATAATTCTAGAGATATATTCTTATATTTATTTTATGCTTTCACCATTTTAATTTTTACATGGTGGCAGTAACCACTTCTGTCTCAAAATGTTATTGTGAGGATAAAAATGAAAAAAATATGTAAAGCAATTACACTTTCTAGAATGAATAAATTGATGTTTATACATACATAGAGCATGTATATGCAAAATATTTGGCATTCTCCATTAATATTCAGGTTTTGATAATACGATTTTATACAATAAAGTTTGAGAAGTATTTATTTTGCCTCAGTGGCAAATTATTTCTCCAAAATAGTACACAAAACCATATCCTAATGAGACTGACCTTACATATAAGGTATAAACTACATAAATACATGTACTAAACAAATAATGCATTTTTACAATCATCTTCATCATCATTATTATTTTGCAGTTCTGAAGATAGAACAAAAACCTTTCTACATGCTATGTGAATATTCTACATCGAACTACATTCTCACCATAAATAATGTATACTTTGACTATATTTTTACATATAGTAAAAAGTATTCCATAGATAGAAGGCATGCAATTATGTATTCATGCATATTCAATCACCAAATAATTGTTCTGTTGCCTAATATATGTAGTCATCATGCTAGGCAGTGAGCTTTCTTGCTGATTTTTTCTTGTAGAGAAATATGCAAACAGCAAACAATTTAAATTCAGCATGATAATTTATTCTAATTGAGTGCACATGTTATATTTTTAAAGGATTTGGGGAGGATAGTTTGGGAAACTATTCTAATAAACTACACATAACTTTAGAAAAAGATCTGTTGGGTAATTTTCCCTTTGTAGAGTTTATTTTCTCACTAAAATGACAAGTCTTTGAAGAACATAGTCTTATTTAAATTATAGTTTCTAACATATTTCTCAAATATTTTTATGTGCATCATATCTTTCAAATTTTAATATATTAATTGTGCTATAAGGTGAACAAGATAGTCATGATTAAATCAAGTTTTTATTGAGATGATACAGTAAAAAATTCAAGAGCTTTCATGGGTTTAAGACTCTTGGAATTTAAAAGTGTGAAATATACCTGTTACATATCTTTACAAAATATTTAAGAGATAATTACATAACACTGGTAAAAGTCAGTCAATGGATACATGATACAGGGTCAGGGAGAGAGCTCAGCAGTCTAGGCTTCTACCTTGCAAGCACAGGGACTCAGGTGTACCTCCAGTGCCTCGTGCTCAGCTGGCCCTGCCATCCTGTGCACAGAGCCAGCCACCAACACCAAGCATGGTGGCACACACCTATAATCCCACTGCTGGGAAGGCTGAGACAGGAGGATCACTATGGGTCTGAATTCTGCAGCAAGCTCAGACTTGTACCATATACATAAATATATTTTTAAAAGTGATACATAGTCTGGAGCATTGCAGTGAGGTTCTGATAAACTGCTACTT
This sequence comes from Ctenomys sociabilis, assembly GCA_004027165.1. Classification (NCBI taxonomy): domain Eukaryota; kingdom Metazoa; phylum Chordata; class Mammalia; order Rodentia; family Ctenomyidae; genus Ctenomys; species Ctenomys sociabilis. The sequence goes on along the minus strand of PVKA01000012.1, from coordinate 171,488 downwards.
CATCCAAAGCAGAGATCTTAGCGTGAAGGTCAGGAGCCTTGAAATTAAAGACCATCTGTAGAAAAACAACTTTAGCAAGATTGGACAAGTCAGCTTTCTCTGGCTTTGAATTTGCATGTACAAATTAAGGAAATATCTTATGGATTTAGAAAATAGTGGGATCTCTCAGCCATCAGAATTCTCTACTTCCTCCCTGAGGATCTGATGCACCAGCTCAGAGTTGAATATAGGCAGGAGTGTTCTCAGGGACAGCCTGGATGCCTTGCGGCCAGAAAGAGGAGAAAGTTAGTATAAGATCATTCCTCTGCAGAAACTTCCAGCTTTCCAGTGTTCTCCCTAGCTCTTTCCTCTGGACATTTATCTCCCAGTTTCCTCTGGAACTCTCCTCTCCTCTCCTCTCCTCTCCTCTCCTCTTTTTTTTCTTCATATTCTTTTCCTGAGTCTGAAGTCCTTTCTTGTGTTCATACCTATCTCAGCAGTTTGAATTTAGGATTTGGTTGCTTAAGCATGGTCTGTGACCTATTTTATGACACTGTCTTCCCAAAAGACCTTTCTTTCCCTTTATCATAGTTTATTATGTTTCCTCTGGGAGTCTCAATTTTATCAAAAAAGCCATTTCCACCTAAAGTATAATATTAAGATTTAGTGTAAGCTCAGGCAACCTAATTTTTCAGCTGCACTCTCAATTTAAAAACGAGTAGTGAGTAAGTGGAGGATTTGTGTATGTAGTGTAAGCAAAAGAATTAGGGAAGGTGTTATGAGCAAGCTGTCTGAAATTCCTGGGGTAGGAACTCATTGCCTTGTGATGCCAACATCCCCATAATGCAGGTTGCATCTGCTTCTTTGGGGTGATAATGACACCATTTGCTGCTTACTATACATCTAGGCGCACAGATGAGGTGTTGGAAATGTAGGACTTTGGGCTTCTCAGTCTTGTATTCTCAGAACCTGCATTTCCCAGGATCCCCCAGGTAAGGATTCTTAAGGATACTGAAGTTTAAAAAGCAATGAGGCCAGGGGTCCAAAAGGTCTCTCACATTTGAGTCAAAACATCATGAATAATGACTGGGATGAATAAGAGTTAGAGGCTATTGACCTCACTACACTTCCTTTCACAGCAGATACTAAACCTTCTGCACTTCACTCCTGGGCTTTGGGAGCATTCTATACCATCCATAAGCAACTGGGATGATAGAACACACGAAGGATTGCCTACGCTTTGTTACCTGTACCTGCCTGCTTTCACATTACACTCCCCATTCTTGACTTGTGCTATTTACCCACAAGCCCCTATCTGCTAATAACATTTAAGATATTCTAGGGAAAGACACAACATTGACGTTATGTATCTTTCCTTCCTCCCATCCCTAAACTGTCTTCCGATTCCCCAGTACATAGTATAGTGTTGTGCATATGCTTGTTAATATGGAAATACTTATCAAACTTGTAATAGTAAAGAATCAGTGGAGATACCTCTACTATGAAAGACTTCTTTGACCCACAGGAATCAGAGCAAGGCAAAGACATGTACTGTGATGGTACAGAGTAGGGTGTTCTAATCTTGCTTGCTGCTTTATAAATAAAGTTGAATTAGCATTCAACCATATTCATTTATTATATTATCTGTAGCTGATTTCATACTACAATGGTATGGTTTAGTAACACATAATAGAGAACGGATAACCCAAAACAAATGTATCTGACACTGTCCTTTGCAGAAAAAGCTTGCCAATGACAATCATGGAGTTTGGGCTGTGGTTTGTAAAGTCATGCTGCTGTTGATGGTGTGTGGTATCCTTGTTGTCTATTCTGGGCTCTTTGCTTCAGCAGGAATGACCTTACTTGCAGGGGGCGTGACCTAGTTGAAGAGTGAAGAGTACTAGCAAGAGAAACTATGAGCCTCCTCGTCCGAGGTCAGGACCTTTTTATTTATTTATTTATTTATTTTTGGCGGAACTGGGGAGTGAACTCGGGCCCTTGCGCTTGCCAGGGAAGCACTTATTCCACTGAGCCATCTTCCCAGCCCCTTGTCAGGACCTTTTTAAGAGAGCATTTCATACAACACTTAAATAGCACCACAATTTAATTTATTGTTTGAGAATCAGAGAGAGAGAGAGAGAGAGAGAGAGAAAGAGAAAGAAAATACATTCTACTCCATCATCTTTGTGTAAAATATATGCAGTGAACTAAATTGTAGTAAAACATCCATGCAACTTACACTGCAAACTTCAAGTTCCCGTCCTGGTCTGGTCTTCTTGCTTCTCCACCTTTGTGTGTGTACCCACAATTCTTCAGAAGCCCCAGAGGGAAGAAAAGATTCACTGCAGGACTTCTCTTTCAAGCTGTGCTTAAATTAGATTTCTACATTCTGAACAGTCATTCAAAGTGCCTTGTACCATATCACCAGGCAAAATGTCCTAACACCTTACTGTTATATGAGAGCTTTGTCCCCTAAATATAATTGAAAATTATTTTACATTTTCTTACCTTTGTAGGAACAGTCCCCAATATCACCTCTCTATCAGTCAGGCTTCAATCCAATAGGGGTATCTGTAATATCTAACATTAAATAAAATGTGTTAGTACTTCGTCTTATATTTTACTACAGTCATTACTGTTATAATTACTATTATAATATTTCTGCTTTGAATATCCTGATACAGAAGACAGAGATTTCTAATATTTGCTTCCTATGATACAAGTTTTCATTAAAGAAAAAAATGTGCCAATTCTCAATTGGAGAGTGACAGTGGACCAAAATAGGGCCAGGCTCTCTCTTGTACTTTAACTCATTGCCTCTGATCTTTGCCTTTCTTCTCTGGGAACTAGGGTGTAGATCAAAGTTGCTAGTTCCATAATAAATCCCCAACCTTCTGAGGACATATAATTATATAATTGGACTAGACTCAGCTCTTTCCCTTTGGCCTCTGCTTCCTCAAATGTGCAATATCCTAGGAAATACACTAGATATAGACTCTAATTCTTTGCAAGTCATTTGCCTTTTTCTGCCAAGGACAGGGTATAGAAAGGAAGTACATTACATAGATGTACATTTCCGCTCACATTGCCAATGCTGATTATATAACTTATGAGTCACTTTAATTATTATTACTTAAATGGATCAAATACAAATATGGCAGAGGACCTGAACCTGGCTACTTCCTGTTGCCTTTTAACCCAGGAATAATTTATTGTTTTCCCTCAAATGTTATTATCCTACATGATTGTTATAGGGGCTTCTAAAATGTTTTATGAATGAATTTACTTTGAAAGATGTATATTTCTCAATGACAGTCTTTGCAGCTCTTACTACTGATCAAAACCTCTGTGACATTCATAGACAAAAGCTGCTGAAGATCTCCCATTGGTGCTTCCAGACTGTGGCCTTGGTGTACAATGTGTACATCAGAAAAAGGCAATGTGAGCTCCTAATTCCTGTTCCTACCCTATAATCAGACCACCTATTGATGAAATTCCTGTATTAGTTATAGAGTAGCTAATTTAGTGGTCTCACTATTCAGGATTTGGAATTTATTAATTTTCTCAATCAAAGAAACATATAGGCGATTCAAACTCTGCCCTGTAGTTTGGGGCTGTGACGGTGCATGAGAGTGCTCTGCCCACCAGATGTTTGGTGTCAATGTCTCACTGCTCCAGTGTGGCAATTGGGCCACCAGCATCTGCTTTGTGGGATGTGGCAATTTTATTAGAAATGCAGGTTCTCAGGCCCCAGCCCAAATGTTCTAAATCAAATGTGATGCGTAACAAACTACTCAGGTGCCCCCGTAGCCAGGAATACCTCAGATACATGGTACAGGATGTCAGAGGTCCTTAAATATGAAAGTGATTCAGAATTCCCTGGGGTGTGCTTGTTAGCAATTGCATATTCCTGAGCTACGTCCTTTAGTTTTGGAGGGGCCTTGGATTGAGGTGGCAGGCCACATCTGGCAGGTGGTCCTGCAGTGTTCGAGAAACACTCGCAAGTCAGAGGGTAATAAGAGTAATTGAGAAGTACGGGGTTGGGAAGGAGGTCATGTGAGTCAGTGCTAAAATGACAGTGTCTTGGATTTGAAACTACTGTGCTTTGTGTGGCTGGCACTGAATCCTGTCTTTATTGGGTTTCAATGGAACAGATAGCTCGCCTAATTGCTGTTCCAGCTTGCAAGGGTCACAGACTTGAATATACAGTGCTGCATGAGGTCTTTTTCATAGCTAATGCATATCACATAATTTAGACCATTTTCACATCTGATAAAATGGATTTTTGACAGAAACAAGGAGGTCTAAGCATTGGTCATTACTGAGTGCTAATCAGAAAGTATTAAGATGCTAGTTTATTATTATTAAGCATTTCATTCACTTAGCATTGCTCTAAAATAAACTGCTTTCCATTTGTGTGTAGGGAGAGTGATGAAGTATATACAGTTCATTCTAACCAGGCCTACATGTCATCCACAGAAGCCTAGCAAATTAATTGCATCCATAGTTCTAAATAGATAAACCAAGGAGAAAAAGTTGATGATATGCCCAAGAGCAGCTTTTACATAACCATAACCGAGCTACTGCCTTCCTAGTCTGTCTCCAGTCTTCATTTTTTTGAGCCAAGCTAACAAGGAAAAGGTTTTCAGGTAACCTAGATTGCTGGTCTTATAAGTGCTTGTTACAGCTATAGTGAAATAAAAAGAACTGCCGGGTGGGAGGAAGACATTATCACCCATACAAATGAGCAAGAAAGAAATCATTTTAGGTCTGCCTGTGGGAAAAGGAGTGAAAAGAACCATCAGAAGTGTGGTTTTGGAAATTTGCTAATTTTCAGGACATCGCATAGATAAGAATTTCTCACTCTAAGACAAGGTTTGGTTTGAGGGTGTTGCCTAGGTGACAACATCTTAAGTAGTTGTAGAAAAGGATATTGGGCCCTGGGCTCAGAAATTCCTTTTCACGAAATTTACTGTGCAAAAATATACAGATGAACATTCAAAGATGTAGATGTTTACTACAGAATAATTTACAAAAGTGAATACCAGAAGCCCCGAAAATACATTGATAGAAGACTGGATAAATAAGTCATAAATATGAAATATTATACAGCCATTAAAAATAAAATATATCATGACTTTATTCAGGAAACATATGTAGTAATATAGTTATAAATTCAAGTATCATAACAGTATATACTGTTATGATATTATGTACACAGAAAGTTAAATCTGAAGGAATAACCAAAACTACTGAGTTATCTCTGAGTTACATAAAGTGAAGTGAAGGAGAATCCTGTCAAATACATAGGTTTTCTACTTTTTAAAATAATGCATTATTTTAACATGAAAGAAAAATAATTTTATGCTTATCAAGGTTCCTGAGAGATTAGCAGGAACCTTTATAATTTACTGTGATCTTTTTTTTTTTTTTAATTTTATTCATTGTCCTCCAAATGAACTAAATACCAGGGACTAAACGGCCTGGATTTCACAGGTGAGTTCAGGTTTATCACCCATAAAAATGAACAAGAATGCTACAGAAATGGCCGCAGCGCACTAGCAACTTGACAGAGCACAAGTCAGCCCGATTTCTCTGCCTTCTCTGTCTCTCTGGGCAAAGACATCCAGAGCCTGCGCTGTCTTCCTGTGGAGTCCGAGGAAGCAGGGAGATCAGTATCAACAGCGAAGAAAGCTCAGCCAACATGGAGAAGGGGACGAGGATGCTGCGAACAATTCTTTCAAATTAATAATCTGGTAGTTAATTTTTGAACTGATGCTAACTTGTATGTGGCACCTTCTGTCAATGCTGTCAACACAAGTTGCGGACATTTTATGTGCTGGAAGGCTTGGCCCAGGTCCAGGCGCTTACAGTGCTGCCTCAGTCTGCCACTAAGGTGGACTCTTTGGCCAAAATCACTGGGTAAGTTCGTGAGGAGATGCAGGTAACTACATATAAATGTGACTGCTCTTTAGAGAGACAAACCCCTACCCCTATACTTGCAACCAGCAGCTAGCCCATTCCAAGTCTCAGTGAAGAGTCAAGAGGAATGTGGGGGAAGGGAAATGGTTCTAGAAGCTAGGGCATCCAAACTTCAGCAATTCCAAATTAGCAGCCAGCGACAGGGCTTGCAAAAACCATTGATATCCTGGTACACCTGTCTGATGTCCACAAAATGCCAAGTATGCATAAAAATATTCACAGGGCCACCTTTAGGAATGCAGGATGTGCGTGAGGCTGTCCCGGCTGCATATGGGCAGCCTATGTGAGATAAAATGAAAATGCCAAGGATACAACCTCAGCTGCCTCTTCCAGGGCATGGCTCCAGCATCCTTCAATAGCCTTGTGGCCCAGAGCCTTTGGGTTCTTTCTTCACTGATAGAAGTTTCTCTTTCACTTTATCAGTGGGGAGGTCACCTCTTCAGGAGTCGCAGGTCCCCGCAGTGACAGGGCTGGTCTAATCACAGGATCCCTTTCCTCATAAGCAGTTCTTTTCCATCTCTTTTTGGAATGATGAGATTGTTTGGAATGTCTTTTTTAGACTTCTAGGAAATATCTTTCCTTCATCTAAAGAAGAGAGATTGTAAGAGGAAATCTCTTCCTTTACCTAGTAAATGCTTCCTAGCATAGAGGTCTCATAAGTATGAGAACAGAACTGGGGAAGTCCAGGAATGCCTGACAACATTACCACCAATCCTGCAATATGGAATTTTACAATTGGCCTGAATTTTTCTACCCCCTACCCAGATTATATTCCTCTTTCGTTGAAAACCACTCATCCGCAGTTTGCCTTGCTCACATACAAAAATATCCAAGAGTATAGTGGAAATGTTTTGGATTTGAGAGCTCTAACATATTTCAAATTTCCAGGACTAAGAATTTTAGGTTAAACTAGAAATCTGATCAAGAAAATACTTGGAACCCGAAAGATAGTGGCATTTCTCAAAATGCATTTTGATGTAACATACCCTGTGAGAAGTTGGTGAGATTTTTAAGAGACTGAAAATGGCACTTCTTGGGGCTAGAGAAACCTAAGCACCTGCCTGGCAAGTGCAAGGACCCAGGTTTGATCCCCAGTACTGCATACCATGCCCGCCCTGCACTGAGCTGGCCCCCGAAACCAGATGTTGGGGAGGCTAAGAAAGGAGGATCATTATGAGTTTGAGCTGTATAGAGACCCTGTCCCAAATAAACAAAAGATTAAAAAAAAAAATTAATGGTACTTCTTAAAAATGCAGGCTAAGCCAAGAATAACAGATCAGATTTTATTTGTTCACTGTCATTGTTGATTTCACCTTAGAATTCCCTCTTCTGAAAGTCTCAGTGTGCAGTGCACATCTCCAGTGAAAGGGATTAAAATACTTGATATTTTCTAGTTATTTTCACTTGCAATTTTATTTAACTTGAGCATTTCATACTTGTAGTGTATAAGTATGTAACATGAGGAGGATCCCTATGAGTTTTAAAAAAAATCTCATAAGTAAACAGAATAAAATCATGACACCGTAAGGAAAATATCCCATAAATTTGATAGGTGCTGTTACCAAATGTACAGGTGACAAAATTTGGCCTACTCAAAATATATTTTTGGGCAAATGTGGCTGGGAGACTTCTTAATTCTGCCTCGAGTTTCTTTGGAGGAGGATACCCTGCATCTCTAAAGGAGTGATTACTTTCTAAAAATAGAGGACAAAAATTGAACCTGTCTTCTTCTCATACAAATACCAAACAAGTATTTATTAAGGGCATGTCTTTTGCCCCAATCTATTACAATGTATATAACAAAACATTATCCTTTCTTTTTTGGGACTTACATTCTAATTGTACAGCATCCTTATTAGGAGTTATTTCTCTGTAGGCTTGTACTCAGAAATAATAGTTCATATGCTTTAGGCCTCTGCTAAAGGTTGTACCGGAAGAAAGCCCTCAAAGTAAAAATTGTTGAATGAGTGCAGTCAAATGATAGTAATTCCCTAGTAGCTTAGGAGTTTTAGGCAGGAGAATCAAAACTTCAAATCCTCTTTGGGGAACTTAGTGCGATCCTTCCTAAAAATGAGAGAAAAGAGAGAGAGAGAAAGAGAGAAGAGACTAGAGATGCACCTCATATAAAAGCCCTGAGTTTAAGCTCTAGTACAAAAAAAAAAAAAAAAAAAAAAAAAAAAAGGATAACTCTTCAAAGAAGATTTAGAGACATGAGCTCTATATCACCGAAAATATTCTTGAATAGCTAGAGTCTGGATCTTAAGCATGTCCCAAAGGTCTGTGTGTTGAAGGCACTGCCATGTCCTGCTCAACTGGTAGGTGGTGGAATCTTCCTCCCAAGGAAGGTTCCTAGATGTACAGTCATTTCTTGTAATGCACAGAACCAGGAGCGCAGGTCCATGTGGCCTTTACTGTATTGTGCTGAGAGATTAGGGCACCAGTGCTCTCCTGTGGCTCCTCTTTATTATTAACTTTGTTGGGAAAATTAAACTATTTGTCTCTGACCCAGAAGTCTGGTTCTTCTCATCCCGCACCTTGCGTGACTTAATGCACACAAGTTATAACAATTCAGCATGCCTTAGAGAGGGTGGCCAGAGGTGACATGGCTAAAGCCCTGATGCACATTTGCTCCACTTCTGTGGAGCTCAGACATGAGGGAGACCCAGGGAGCTTCTTTGTTAGCCATCCCACAGCACTAATAACATCACTAGTGTGAGAGCTCTTGAGGGTTTGGGGGTTTTAACTGCTGCAAGTCGATGGCTATATTCTTAGCACATAGACCACTCCCTGAAGTAGGTCCTGAGTATATTCCCACTGAGTGAATGACTGATCAGTACAGATGGGCTTATACCTCTGCTTACTTCAAAGCACCACTATGGAAAATGAGTAAGTCTAGGAAAAAGAGAATAAATATTCCTTCTAGATGACGGTAATGGGTTTGAGAAGAAAAACTGCCTTTTTGCCTTTGGGTAAGAAAAAAAACGAAATATTCTTAATACCTAGGTTATGAGTCTGTATTAAAAAATAATTTCCTCTGGATGCTTGGTTTCATTTGGACCCGTCATCCTGAATATAGTAAATGAATTATGCTAAAAAAAATAAGTTTCAAACCAAATAAACGTACATATACCTGCAGGCATTCCAATTGGATTTTTAAAACTCAAAAAGTAATTATGCCATTATCTATTACTGAACCTACTGAGCCGTGAAGAGATAGTGGAATTCCTGTCTACTATTATGGAGTCATTTTTTTCTCACTAAGAACTAATATGTCAGAAAAGTAGCCAAGAATAAAAAACATTGGGAATATTGAAATTAATAGCTGTTATGGTCATATAGCAGAAACAGAGAAACAGATAAATTGATAATAAGTAAAACTCTATGCCAACTGTTACTTTTGTGTTCAGATTCTAAAAATTGCTCTAACATATATTAATATACTTATGAGTTGCATTTTATTCGAATGTGTTAAATATGTGCAGGCTGCTAGGAGGACTGAGGCAGAGTGAGAGTAAAAAGAAAAAATATTTTGTTGGACTCAGAGATGCTGATGTTCTGATTGTTTTTTAAGGTTTCCACTCTTGTAAAAGTACGTTAAAATACATGAATTCACCAGAGCGCAAACAATCCAATTAACTTAATTTTTTAAAATTTTCATTCTATTTTTCCCTTGTGAATTTTAAAAGGATGAACTCTCTTTAGATTCCTTCAAACATTTAGGGGTAGTAACAACAAGATAATAGTTAATATATACTAAATGTTACCTCATGCAGAGAGACCTTTGCTCAAAGCTTTATTAATTGTGCCAGGCACTTTATCAAACATTGCCATGTTCCTGTTTCTCAACAACGGTCCTGAGGTGTAAACAGGTCAAATAGCTTCCCGAGATGGTGACACTGGTAGGAGAAAACTCGAGATCTAGAGCGAACCAAACATACTCCATAATCTATTCGTACTATTGGAGGAAAACTTTGGTGAGCGATGTGTGAGTCCCTTGGCAGACATTGGTTGAATCTCTCTGGAGCTCTAGAATCACAGGAAACTCATCATCAGTGTCAGCGAGGGATTCAGTATCCCTAACTAAATCCCAAAGGCAACCAAGGGCTGGGAATGATTTATTACCTACTTCCCACTCAGTCTGTCCTCGTAATTGCACATGTTTTCTGTTTCTTATCTTTCACATCCTACACGTACACCTTTTCCTTTTTTCACAACAGAACCACCCTCGAGGCCAGTTCACTTCCAGAGCGCCTCTCCCATCTTTCCTTCTCTTTGATTTCCAGGTCCACATTTATTCCCGCCAAGCCAAAATGTTTTCTTTACCTGGCAGGTCCTATGCACCTCCCACACCTTCTGGAAGCTGTCTTCTCTGTACTATTTGCCTTCACTATCGACAAAGCCTGCACAGATTTTTAGTGCAAGCTCATATCTATGCTTTTCATGATATATTATCCAGACCATCTTTGTTCCTATCAGCCCAATGATACAAACTGGTATATCACATATGGATGACTTTGATGTATATAAAATATGGCTTACAACTATCCATGAGCTTGTACTAGATTTCATAATGAACCATATTTCAAGCAATTCAAAGTCATTATTCCCTGATACATCAATGTATACAGGTGTTGAGAACAAAAATGGGAAAATTTGTTTCTCTTTTTCATGCCGTTATTCCTACACTTTTTGATGACATCCTAATGCAAACAAACAGGGAACAAAAACAATCAGGATTAGAAATTTCCTAAATGGTATCATCCCCTTAGAAAGGACAGTGCATAGAAGAGATAGATGAAAAACTTTGTAAGTAAAAGAGAAAGAAGTAGAGTGGAGAGAAAGAGCAAGAGAAAAAGAGAGACACAGAGAGAATTAAGAAAATGTTTGAACTCAAATATCTCCATGGTTATTTTACTGATAGGTATAGACATATATATCTATCAGCAAAAGAATCAGAGGGAACAAGGATCTAAATAAAATTTCTCTTTTTCTTATGAACTTCCTTTTATACATAGAAGCTGAAGGGTGAGGTCACTGCTAATAACAAGCTTGAGGTGAATGAAGATTTTAGTGATCTAAAGTTGTGTTGTGCTTCTTAATGATAACTGAAAGTTTTGATCTAGCTTTACATTAGGACACAAGGTCTGGAAAAGCTCAAATTTTCCAGGAGCAGTTGGCCAGTACCATGACATAATTGTCACCAGCATGTCTTCAAAGTCTACTGTGATAAAGTCCTCATGCTGTGGAAGTTATGAGCCTCCGATATTGTATTCAAGTAGTGAGAAGCTAAGACCATTTCGCAATGGCACTCTTATGGAGGATCTAGTTCACCTCTGAAACAGTTCCTTTACCTTAAACAGTTGTCTCTTTTTGTATTAGTCATTTTCCTGAGTCTAGCAACATCCACAACTTAGAAGAGAAGAGGCTTAATGTGGCCCCTGCCCTGAGCACATTCAGTCCTCGATCAGCTGGCTCCAAGGCGGGAACGACATTGCAGAAAGTTGAGGCAGAGCAAATCTAGGTAGCCTGTGGTAGCTGGGAAGCACAGCAGAGAACTTCGCCAGGAAGGAAGTGATGAGGGACAAGATAAAGCCCTTCCATCATAATCCCATGGCTCACCTAGACATACCCAAAAGTGGACTCTAGTGATCCTCTGCGCAGCTTGCAAACCAAGGAAATTGACAATGACATCTTTATTTTGCAGCAGCCAGTAAAACCAATATCACATGGATGATGTCAAAGTCTTCTGCCAGTGAGAGAAATATCTAGACCCCCTTACACCGTGGCCATAGCAACCTCGCAGAGCCTGAACTGTTCAATGCAGTGCAGTAATAGAGAATTTATTATTCTCAAGCAGGGTCCCAGGGAAAACTCTTCCACCAAAAGTTTTGCTGATTTCTGAGGTTCCTCAAGGTATCTCTCTTCTTTTGTTCCAAGTACTTGATTTCTTTTTAATGGCTAATCTTTTTAGCAGCCATAACTTCTTTGACTTCAACTTCACACATGATTCCTTTTTGGTCAAAACTGAACTTTTTCAAATATTTTCTGCACTTCCCTCCATCTCCCAAGACTCACTATAAACCTAGTTAAAAGCAGCCAGTGGTACCCATACCTCAAAGTGAATACTGGGCAGGCTTGAGACTTCCTGGGACAGGTCAGTTAGTCCATCACCCTTAATCGCAGAATGAGTAATTTATAGACATATTAATTCATTACAACCATGAATGTTTAGATGTGAAAACCCCACATGCCAACAAGTTAAACCATCTAGTAAGGGCTCCATCCTTTGGAGAGGAGGAGCACTGTAATCACAGGGCTCAAGGGAGAAAAGCAAGCATGCTGCACTCTCTGTGGACTGCTTTCATACGGCTCTTCAGCTCCTTCATCAGGGAGGTGCTCTTATACTCTAATAACTGATTTCACTTAGAAACACAAGATTTTGGAGAGGATGTGTTCAATCCACAGCAATAACTAATGGCTGCAATGATTTGCACAGAAGAAATAGTTTGCAGCCTTTGCCTAAAGCAGCACAGAGTTTAGGAACACAGCTTTTAAAAGAATCTGATTAACCAAGGATTCAATCCCATCTCAAGTTATTACTACTGTATATACTTGGTCTAATCGTTTTTACCTGTAAGTAGCTTTGCCATTTCAATGCACGTCTAAGGTTTAATTGAGATCATATTTGAACAACTTAATAAAAAAGGTGATTTTGATGGCTACATCTATTATTTGTGGCTAGGCAAGTACTACTGCTTCTTTAAGTTATCATGGTAAAGGAGATCCTTCAGTGAACCTTTCAATTATTGTTAATTTGCTAGGTGCAATGGCTGTCCTAAATTTGAGCAGTATAGCAATGGTATAGGATATACTCCATGGATAATTCTTATAAGAGAGGCTGATAAGTAAACCCCCAAATTAAAATACCCTCAGATAATGAATGACTTTAAGTAGCTATGCCCCTCATATTATACAAATAAACAGGAAGGCACATCAGCAGAAGTGGGATCAGCAGAGTGCTCACAGGAAAGCCTTGAGCTAAATCCTCAAGGTAGCAGAGATGTGATTCCGTTGCCAACAAGAGGTTTATTTTCCATGCAAAGTGCCCCCAGTGACAGGGGCAAGTGAAGGTGGGATGACTTGCCCTGTCTGAAACTGATCAGCCAGCCAGAGAGTATAAGCACCACAGTGTGGATGAAGTGCAGAGAGTTGAGAGTGAAGCAGGGCCTCCTTGGGAAGAGGCGGCAAAGTTCATCATCACCCGGGGCCTGCAAGCTGTCAGCAATTATATTAACCTCACAGGTTAACTTGCAGCCTGGGCAGGAATGAAGAATGCAGGGAAGAGCTCCACGAGCTCCTCGCGATCATTCATTTAGCTTCCCAACCTTTTCTGTGTCCGGATTTAATGGACAAAAGCATCTCCCATTTGCACTGCGCTTCCTCGGATGTACCTTCTGGGATTGCAGCTATTTTTGTAGATAATCGCCCTTATTTTACGTTATACATTTTATACATCTAAACTGATTCAGGAACATATGATAATAACTGATAAGACATAAATATTAGACAATAAACCAGAAATTATGCTATTGATGGAGTAGATACTGAAACCAGGACGATGTACCAAATATTTTTGGTCTGGAAAGAGGAATTAACAGTGAAATTTCATGAAAGGGAATTATTGCAAATTTTCATTTTCTATATTATCTATATTTGATTTTTTGCTCAAATAGAGCAATTGCACTGCTTTACAATCAGAGGGTGCCAACACGTGTTTATTTTGGCTTTGTTTTAAGATTCATCTATAATCTTAGTTTGCTTCTCACAATTGTAAAATCAAAGGGCAAAATAGTGGACTAGATTCTATGTTCAATAGAATGTACTCTCTCAGAAGCCACCATAATATTTTTCTATAATTTAACATATTTGCTGCCATTTGTACTATTTCTTACTTAAAATTTAAGCCCCTTTACAAGCAATCAGACCCAGAAAATCATCTATTTGATTAAGTATATTAAAATAAGAACCTTTTTTCTCCATGTACCTCTGAGATTGTATTGCTCATTCTTAGGTAGGAGTTGTGTTTGGGGAAACTTAGATTCATGATCTCCAAAGTCCCTTTTGATCCTCAAATTATACAAGTCAAGAAAAGAACATGTTGCTTACTCTGGTGCTCCCAATTGCAGAACAATTTTCTACTTTCTAGGTTCATCAGGCAGCATTACTGGGGACTGTAATTTTTCCTGGCTATTTTCTTGATCAATTTTGTGCAGTGTACAGATGGCATGTCTTGGTTACTAGAAAGATAGTAAATGTTATACATTGTGGGAGTTGTATCTTTGTCTCTGTGTCTGTCTGTCTGTCTGTCTGTCTCTTTCTGTCTCTGTCTCTCTTTCTCTCTCCTTTTTTTCCCCTTTTTCTGTGGCTTACTTTTGTTTTGCTTTACAGCTTGTGCCAAGGTCTTCATATGTATTCTAGACTCTCTTGTGTCTTGGACTTGCTATACAGAGCAACAGGCTGGCCTCAAACTTGCAATTCTCTTCCGTCAGCCACCTAAGCACTGAGATCACGCAGATATGTCATAATGCTTCCTCCTGTCTTCTTGTCATTCCTTTTCGTCTTTCGCCACTTCCTTCTACTTCACAGTTTTATAGAGATAAAAATCATTCTTTGCTCTTAAACTCTACAGAAAGAGGCTGTGGGTTGGATCTGATGCTGGAGCTTAAATTGCCCATCTCTGGACGACGCAAAGGCTCGCCCACTGGAGAGCCTAGTACATTATGGTGGGAGTGCAATAAATGCTTGCTGCTTTGCTTTGGAGGGAAGCTGGTACTCACGGGTGGGTTTTATTCCTCTTACTGATAGTTTAATCAGACTTTGGGAGGTGAAGACCCTTAACATTTCGATGGCGCACATTTCCATAGATTTTAATTTTCCAGGTCATTTCCGGTCTCCCTTTCTCCAGCATGACAGAATCCTCGAAACTCTTTGTGGCTCGCGGTCACCAGTGGCGCCCGGATCTTTGTAGCACCTTCCTGAGGCTCGGCGGGAGACAGACGGCACACACTCTCTCGGAGGCCACATCTGGCTTTTCAAGTGCATTTGAGGGTTGACAATTTCGCATTCATTCTTGCTAATGATTGGGAAAGCGAAGCTTTCATTTTAGTCACCTTTGCTCTTCTGTGAGAACGTCTGGATGTCACCTTTAAGGGAAGCTCGGGTTTAGCGCTTCATCCGACATCAAAACCTACCCGGAGATTTTTTTTTTTTTTTTTACCTTCAAACACGTGAAACAAATGCATTCCGGCAGGGGGGCGTCTGTTACAGAGGAGTGGACTTACCTCCGTATCAGAGCTACTCAGGTAGGATCGCCTACTTAGAGAAAATCAGTGGCTGATACAGAGCGCTTTCAGTGGGGGACCACTTAGCACTCCACCCCACAAGCTTCCAATCTCTTTAGAGCCAGGGGAAAAAATACCCTCCATATTTATGCGAGCAGAGGAAGTGCGTAGTAAATGAAACAACTCGGCATGTGGTAACTAAGATATTTTGATTACTTTTATTTTTACCTGTTCAAATTAAAGGATACTTTCCCCCCTACCCCAGATGAATTACATTTCCTATAGAATTCGTGGAGCAAAACCTTCGTCTTCTCTAAGCCTTTTCCCATTTTAACATTTACCCAAAAGAAAAGATAGATAATGGTAGATGTTTCATATTTAAAAAAAAAAAAAGCAGAATAGAAAATAAAGCAGAAAAAGTGAAAGAAAAAAAGGAAAGAAAAAAGTAGTTCCATTAGCAACTTTGGTAAGAAATTGCTCCACATTGTTCCTCTGACAAGCAATTTTTCCCAGCGTGTGTGCATCTTAAAAGTATTGCAAAACAATATCTTAAAATGAACTGATTAGTATGCATGCTCTGTGGTCACATTTAAGTTCTATTTATAAAATCTATTCTGTTCCAGGCTCAGACAAACAAAACTGAAATGCAGCTGTGTAACACATTGATAATTTTCATTAGTTCTAAAAGCCTCAATAGAATTTGCAATTTTATTCATTACATCTAAATAATCCTGGAAAACCCATTGTGAAACTGACCTTTTACTTCCTCACCCCTGGCCTTTGTGTGACTTGGCCCTGTGTGTGTGTGTGTGTGTGTGTGTGTGTGTGTGTGTGTGTGTGTGTGTGTGTGAATCAGGGAGGCTTGGGAAGTGGAAAGAGTTTTCTGTAAGAGTAAAAAGCAAAACAGAAACATGGAAAATGAAGCAGAAGTAATCAAAACCACCCATGCAGGTTCTGAAAGCCATTCTAGCGAGGGCAGTGTGCCATCACTCCCCAGATGTGAGTGAGCCCAGATTTCTGGAATCACTGTGTGGTCCTGTGGCACATGTAGACTGTATTCTAATTCACAGGGAGGAGTTCACTGTTTGGATCTAAAGGGATGAGGATTTTCCCAGCGAGTGAGCCAAAAAACAGGCCCATGAGAAAGAAATAATGCTTCTTGTTTCAACTGGAGCTTGTTCTTAAAAAGTAAAACAATGCCAATTTCGGAGATAGCTTTTCTTTCTGGGAACATTGTATGCATATGGATTTCAAAAACAGAGAAAGATTTAAAAATCATCCACTTCCCAGAATTCTGGCAGCTGCCCATAAACGTACAAAGAAGTCTTTGGAAAATTAAGATAACAAAAATAAAATAAGCATGAGATGAAAGGTGAGAAATAAAGGCAAACACTTGGAATTCAGCAGCTTCTAGGAGGGTGCTCCAATACTAGCCAGGCAATTAAAATGATAAAACCTAGTGTGTAGAGAGTGGAAGGCACCTGTCTTAGATAAATACCTACATGTGGACACAAACACTCACACTCAAGCATTTATCTGATAATTGCTAATTTGGGTCTAAAGATAATGACAGTTATGAATTACCCATTATGTAGAAGTGCCACATACTCCGATTTGCTCAGTAAAGTCAACCAGAACCTAAGCAAGGACTTTTTCATCTCAGTGTTTCTAAAGATGAAGTCTTGATGGCAGAGATAGTTGGTGACAAGGTGAAATTCCTGGAAATATTTAGGCAGCCAATGTTAGGGTGGCTTCTGTACCACTGAGAAGATTTAGTGTGAAAATGAAAATTTTAATCTCTGAAAGATTACCACCCATTCTGTTTTAATTTACAGGCTTGAAGGTTGAGAAAGAGCAAAGAACATTTTAGAATGCTCCATTTTGTATGAAAGGCTAGCATGAGGCAGCAATCCTCTGGAAGAGAGACAGAGTTGAGCTGAAGGGGACCTTGAAGAGCCATAAAATAGAATGGGGTGGGAGAGAGAGAGAGAGAGAGAGAGAGAGAGAGAGAGAGAGAGAGAGAGAGAGACAGAATGGGAAACCAAAAGGGCCAGCCAGATAGCTCAGTTGATTAAAGCCCCTGCTTAGGCAGACACAGGGACCAGGCCCCAGCATGCCATGTTGGCCCCACACATGAGCATGCTGAGATGGCAATTGAGACTGGGCATGGTGGCACATGCCTGTAATCCCAGGGCTTAAAAGGCTGAAAACAGGAGTCTGATTTGTGTCATGAGACCCTGTAGACCCTGTATTAAATACATTAAGAAAAAAAAAAAGTATAGGAAACCCACAACTCAATGACATTTGTAAATTGTCCAATCTTAAAGCATTGCCAACTATTTATTTATGTTTGTTTGTCCTTTTAAGACAAAAGTTCAGCCTGGCCTTGAACACAGTGTGTCACCCATGCTGACCTCAAACTAACAGTGATCCTTCTGATTCAGTCTCTGGAGTCTGCAACTACGGGTGTGCACCATCACACCAAGCCCATGGCACTACAGTTTAAACAGATTTACCAATGAATTGGAAAGTTTCTAGAGGGTTGCAAATTTTAGATAAATTAGATATTTCTCATTGCTGTATTTTGATTTAGTAAAACATATGGGTAATCACCTATCTTAGTCACTTTCTGTTGCTGGGACAAAATATGAGACATTCACAACTTAAAAGAGGAACTTTTCTTTTGGCACATGATTCCAGCCCTTGGGTTGGCAGGCTCCAAGGCAGAAACACTGTGAACAAAATATGGCAGGCAGAAAGAGAAGCTGGGAGCAAGGGCACAGTGATTTAATGACATCCCCAGTGACTTGCCCTTAGCAATTTAGAGCTGGGCTTGATAGTGCACACCTGTAATACAAACACTTGGGAGACTGAGGCAGGAAGATCACTGTGAGTTCAGGACCAGGCTTGGCTGCAAAGTGAGTTCAAGGCCAGCCTGAGCTGCACAGTGAGATTCTGTCTCAAAAGGACAACAACAACAACAACAAAAATAAGCAATTCAGTTATACTACAGATCCCCTCACGTCCAATAACCTTGCGAACATAGTACACATTTTTTGATTTAAAATATAACATCACATGAAATCCTACCTTATTTCAAAACCACTACCTCCAATGAGTCTCAGGAGAAAAACTACATTGCTGGATTTTTAGACAATAGGATCTCACAAAAAAAAAAGAAATCATATGTCAAGAAGTCTTTCATTAATAACTATGGAAAAAATATTTAGTAAAAATTATGTATATTAATTGTGCTATGTAAAGAGCTATGAAACTCAGTCACCAAAACTCTCACTGCTATACCCATGTATCAATAGCAAAGTAGAAAGTTATTTAAGCTATTTCTCCCATGAAAATTCATGAGATCAAAAATTTCATGCAATGGTATAGACACATTTATGAAAAGCCCAGGAATTACAGGCACATTATCATTGACAGGCCATGTGGGGACTTTACTAGAACAAACTGCAGGCAAGGAAGACTATAGCCCTACAAATATGACAGAGGTCTACAGCCGCACTACCAGGAGGTCCTGGTAGAGCCATTAGTCTGCATTTGGGTCACTGATCCTCAAAGGTCTGGCACCTGGAGTGGAAATACAGACAGGTGCTGTGTCCCTTGAAAAGGTGGTGCCCATGGTGTCAAGGCCCTGAGAGCTGTGTCTCCAGGGGAATCGTGAGCCTGGCCATCCTCTGCCCTTCCTTTCCAGACTTCTTCTGAGAGCAGATTGCCCAGCACACTTTGACCGCTGCTCTTAGTCTCCTCCTCTGAGGCCTAAAGCAGGAAGACTTTCTAAGCTTAGAAACCTCTAGAATGGTAATTTAAATAAACCTTAATTTTCAAATTCTATCTCAGATTTGAGTGACTAGGATCTGGCCAATGCAGTGATTTTTTTAAAAAAAATAATTTGAGTCAATACTTAAAATGAATTATACCATGGGCATAAAATTTAAAATTAATATTTCAAATGAATTTTTAAAAACTGTCACTCATTAAATTATTTTCAAGCTTTAGTCAGAGAAAAGTATAAAAACTATTACTGTTAGCATAAACTGGCATCATTTTGGCCAACTAAAGGAAATGCTACCTTTTGTCAAATTAGATGATTCAACCTTTTGTTTACAAATATCAAAATGTATAAAGGATTTGAAGAATATTGGGCTATTATTTTAGCATTTACCCTTTCTGTAACTTTAATTCAGTTCTAACGAAGTCAAGGGATTATTCATTTCTTAGCCATGATAGTGCTCCATGTGAAAATCAGTAACTCTGGAAAGAAGTTAGCTATTTATTTATTTGGTTCAGGGTCTTGCTAAAAAGCTTGGAGATCTGGGACCTGCACTGCATGTGGTACCGTGCATTGAATCCCAGTCCTTTCCCTTGCCAGACAGATACTTAGACTGCTGAGCAATTTTTCCAACCTACAAGTTAACCCTTCTGAGTGGCACAAGGGGCACAATTCATTGTGCTGCTAAGGATTGGGTACCTGGCAAAATTTTGGGGCTCATCCTGAGAAAACAAAACTCATCTCTCATCTAGCCACACTTCGAGTTTGCTAAAGTATCTTATATAACAAGGCAAATAAGGTGGAAAAAAGCTGTAGTGACATGGGCTACAGAACTAACCCCATAGCCACAGTCATTACGGAGTAAAGCACCTTGAGAGTTGACTCCAGTTACTTTCTGCTTGTTACAATAGAAGAATTAATCTTGAATCACATCAGCTTTGAATTATGAGACCTTTTCAAGAATATACCTTTGGCATGAAATGAGATTGTCTCACACCAACCTGCAAAATGCTAACTATCAAGGCTGCCCAACGAAGATGCACTTGAGCGCTACTGAGGACAAGGAGAAAACAATCAGTACAGCTGACATCTTAGATTGTGCTTAGCATATGTTAGGAGTCTCACTATACTCTTTCCCATTGTCCACTGATGTGTCCGGGCATCACCTATACTTTATAGGGAGCTATCTGAGGATTAGGAGGTAGATTACTTTCCCAGGATAACTTAATATTTCTTTCTTTCTTTCTTTCTTTCTTTCTTTCTTTCTTTCTTTCTTTCTTTCTTTCTTTCTTTCTTTCTTTCTTCTTTCTTTCCTTCTCTCCTTCTCTCTCTCTCTCTCTCTCTCTCTGTCTGTTTTTTCTGTCTCTCTTTTTGTGGTACTGGGGATTGAACCCAGAACCTTCTGCTTGCTAGTCAGGTGCCTATGCTACTGAGCTATATCTCCAGCATTTTTTTCTTTTTTTGTCTTTTTATGTACTTGGAATGGGGTCTCACTACAAAGCTCAGACTCAGTGATCCTCCTGCTTCTAGCATCCCCTGCAGTGAGATTACAGGCATGCACCATCACACCTGGTCTCAATGCACTTTTTCATATGTAGGTTTTGTAGGTCTAGAGCATTCTCTTTTACCCAACATACTATAAAAGGCAGAGTTAAAATATGAGTCCCTGAGAATTGGTCTGTCGCGTTTGTTTCTTGAACTTGCCTTGATGCAACAAAGCTTGCTTTTGCAGTATTTATAATGCTTAGAAAAATTGTAAATTACTGTGCACACTGTTATTTCTTTAATTCCATAAGAGGGAGATAATAAGGATAATGAGGACTGTTACTTTGTAATTCCAGTGTGATATTTTTCTGGGTAGTTTTCAAAGCACATAGTATGCAATTAGAGATAATGTGGATGGCTCCTTGTTTTCCAGGCATGTGCCATCCACTGGGCATACGCTGAGAGTGCTTGACGTGCACGCCGCAGGAATTGATACGGTCGTTGCACTGGCCTCTTGAGTTTGAGAGCCCTTGGGAGTTTGGCAATGGTAGATGCCCTCAGATGACTTGTACTGGAAATCTACAAGGAGGAGTCTCTATTATATTTTAAATATAGTTCTCTGCTTCTGACAGGATTTCCTCCTTTTCTTGGACCTCTTCCCTGTACTTAAAATTGCCATAGTAATCAGGAAAGTGACTTGAAACTGTGGCCGACTAGCTTTCTTTATTTATTCTCCTGCTATGACTTTCATCATAACTTTTCAGAAGGCACATTGAGAGAGCTATTCTCCCTGCCAAGGCGTTTAAGCTCAGCAGAAGCAGATGTCCAGCCGTGTAATTTCTGCCCAAGTATCACTGATATATTATTGAGAAAATATCAAATCAGATGAGTACTAGAGAAATTAGAGCCCTCTCTCATAGCCTGTCTTTCTGACCTCTACTCTTGAAGCTGGAATTTATGTTAGCCTGCTAGCCTTTCTATTCCTTAATCTTAGTCTATATGTTGTGGGAAACAGAAAACCTTATTTTTAAAGGATAGTATTAAACAATGCTTTCAGTTTTTATATTGTCCTTTGTTCACAAATGCTTCTTTTACCCTTTTTCTTGTCCTTCCCACCCAACTGTCAGTTTCCTTTCTTCCTGGTTGACCTCGCATACGTCCTCCCCTATTTTTCTCTGGAGCTGAAGTTTGAGTGATTTTTTTTCCTTTCAGAAATGGCATCGTATTATACCTTCTTCTGTATTTTGCATTGTTGACTCAGAAGGTTTTGCTGGTGATTACTGAATATCTCTCACCTTGACTGTGATCTGGCCCCTTCTTATACAAGTTGCTTAAGTGGATGCTGGACTCTTGAAGTGAAATTCTGTATGTCAGAGTAAATTCATGGAATTAAAGTAACTATCTTAACTCATTCTCAACAATTACTGCCAGTGTACAAAGGAATGAGTGAATTTGATCATGTACCTGCTTGTAATTAAAACAAAGCAAAAAACCTCAACAGTTCCATTTATTTAGTACTACCATATTCCTAGCACTTCTCTTTAGTATCAACTTTCATGTGATTTCTTTGCCTGACAATATTGCAGAATAGGTGGCCATAAATTAATGAAATCTCAAAAATGTGAAAGATTAATGGGTCTAAGAAAAAAACGAAACAACAGGACAACCATATAGAGTGAACATGGGAGTAATGACAAGAGACAATATTTAATCCAAGACCTCATTGTGAAATGAAACAGCCATGCAAAAGTCTACACTTTGTGAGGGGCACTAGAGGCAGAGAAGAGTTCAAGAATCCAAGAGTGGAAGGAGCTCAAGCTACCTAGGAAACTCAGGGAGGCCAGAATGGCAGAAACATAGTAGAGGAGATAGGGGACACCTGAGCTGAAATGGTACAGAAGTGCAGGAACTGGACAAGGTATGTTAAGATGGATGGTTCACAAAAAAGACAGTGAGTGCAATATAAAGCGCTGTGTGTGTGTGTGTGTGTGTGTGTGTGTGTGTGTGTGTGTGATATCTATCTTTAGGAGAAGATAATAATTGAGAGAGAATTTCCATGGAAAAAGTTTAGCATGTGGAAATCCAGATGAGGATCCATACTGACCTTTAGCCGATAGGTGGTGCATTGTAACTGAGTGAAGAAACACTGGGAATTTTACTTATTTTTTTAAAATTAATACATTGCATACTGTTTTCATAATGTTTTGCTATCATACAAGGTGCATACATGATATTATATTTACAGATATTATTTTAGCAGATGTCTCTTATCAGTAAATTAAGAGTGTAGCTGCTTACTTATCTTATTTTTTATACCTGAATTATACCAAAAATTCAATAATTATTTTCCTAGTGGATGACCATAGAAAGAAGCTGACATAATATCCTGTCCAACCACCATCAGTGCAAATCTTGCCTCTCATAGGATTATGTAGAAGCACAGCGTTATCTATCCCAACTGTACTGTCTATACACACACATCATGATTTTTTCTTTCTATACCCCTTCCTTTGTCTACACCTGTCAAAGGTGGGCACTCCATTGTCATTCAAGTAACATAGGTGCTTGAACTCAACACCACAATCCATCACAGTCCAGCATTCCACAACAATAGTGAGTTATTCAAAAAGTTGTCGACCATAGCCATTTACAGCTCAGCTTAATATTATGGCCCCGCGATGTGTACTTCATTTTTATACTTTTCTGCGGGATGGTTAAGACATAGATAGAGCAAGACTTATACACCAACACATGAACTTTATATTTCTTATGTGGTCAGTGAAGTCCTCTCAGGGTTTATCTTGTAGTCCTGTACATTATTCTGTAGATCCTTTGTCTGTGTCATCCATGTGGATGAGTCACGGCCAATGCTTGCTCTCTGTGAGAGCCTGAGAGAAAGTTTTTTTCTCCATCTGACTCTCTCCAGGCACACTATAGAACTTCAATCTCTTTCCCCTGTGGCTCCATAATCTCCTTAATCAGAAAATTTGGAGCTCAACTGAGTTTCATGATGTTGTAGTACAGGTTCTCCTATGTCCTGAGTCTTCGCTGACCTTGAAAGGCTAGGGCCAAAATGTTGGCTGGCCTTGTGGCTCTTCTATTTCTCCAACTCTGACTTGAGAACTTAAGTTGTTAACCATCCAGAAGAAAAGCTGATTAGTATCCTGCAGCATATGCCATTCACTTTGCCTTATCTGACTCAATTGATTTTAGTTGTTGTACGTTTCCTTTTGTATTTCTGCTTTTCGCTTGTTATACTAGGGAGACTATACGATATTTACACATGTGTGTCTGGTTTATTTCACTTATGCGTATATGTTCAAGTGGCATCCACTTCAGTATAAATGCTTCAAACTTATCATTCTTAAAACTTGGAAGAGTTGTAGAAAGTTCTGAATGCCAATAGAAAATGTCCTTTGACTGGTATCTGAACCAATGGAAAGTTTTGGGGACAGAAAAGTGATATTATATTTGTGTGTCACTTAACTATTGGATTCAGTTAGTTTATAAGGGTGTGAAGAAGGAACTACTTAGCAAGTTCTTAAAACATTAATCAGAGGGCTCAGGGATATATCAAGGTAGTGTAGTGCTTGCCTGGCAAGCACAATGTCCTGAGTTTGATTCCCAGTGCAAAAAGAAGCAAATATCAATCAGAGTGAACACAAGAACCCAACAGAGGCATAACTATAGAGCACATAAAAGGGAATGAGGTTGAAAGGACTTTTTGACTTGGAATTAGACCTAGATCTAATGTAGTCCACTTCTCTAGTTATGCTTACGAGAACAGTGTGAAGAAAAATATTATTTCCTGAAGATACCTACGATGTGGTTGTCTCCAAACTCCGATTACTAGTGAAATTCTTTCTTGGAGATGAACTGAAATCTGATTTCCTGTAACTTCTACTCACAATATTTGCTTTAGGAACATAACAGATGATACAGCCTTCCTCAACTGCTCAAACTCTCATACATCTGAAATCAGCTATCATTTTAATATTCTAAGGGTTGGCGAGATAGATCAATGCACCAAGTGCCTGCTTAGGCAAGCACAGGGACCAGGGTTTGATCCCCAGCACCACAAGCTATGCCAGTCCCACCCCCATGTGCGCTAAGCCATCACCAAGACTGGGCATGGTGGTGCATGACTGCAATCCCAGTGCTGGGGAGACATAGGAGGATCACTATGAGTTTGAGCTGAGTAGTGAGACCGTGTACCAAACATTTTTTTAAAATTTTTTTTACATTTTAATATTTTGTTATCTCTCAATCTTTCTTTCACTTTTTCAACCATTTATTTTACATAGAAATTGAAAATGTATATTGTAGTTTATAATTAAATGTATAAGCTGCATTTTATTAAAAATTTCTGGTTCTGATTCTTTATATACCATTAAAAATGAAAAAAAAATTATGGAGCTTTTCTTGATCATTGAAGAAATGTTTTCTAAGCTTCCTTCTGTGCAAACACAAATGAGGAACAGATACATAGAAATACTTTGTTCTATACAAATTTATTCTAGGCCATGGGTCAGAAAACCATGAACTAAGAATAGCTTTTACATTTTTAAGTGGATGAAAGAATCAAGAGAAGAATAATATCTCAAGATGCATAAAAATTTTATGAAATTCTAATTTCAATGCCCAAAAATAAAGTTTTACAGGAATGTTCTCATTCAATTATATATTGCCCTTGGCACCTTTCATATCATGTTGCAACAAAACCAAGTGGCTTGCAGAGCCAAAAATATCTACTCTATGGTTCCTTAGAGGAACCATTGGCCAACCTTAATCCGAAGGTCCAATGTATAATTTCTCTATATAACCTCACCTGAGAGTTCATTAAAAATACAGAATCTCGGGCTTTATTGGAGATCCACCGAATGCAAATGATTTTAACTGATAGCAGATAATGTGCAAGTCTAAGTACAGCACTGCAACATGTTTCTCAGCTTTCTCCTATGAGAGAGTTCCCTGACATTTGTTTAGAGTTTCAATTCCTAAGTCATCAGCACAAGTTGGTTGTGGTAGAGACCGATGGCCCAAACATCTGGGAAGCCCCAAGGAGAGGCTGATGTTGTACCTTCATGAACAAGTTGTGAGGGATACAAGGAGACTCTTTCACTTGGAATCCTTACTTCTCTGCTGTATTTCACTGTCTGTTCAGGATGTAGTGAATTATTGGATTTTCTTTGGATATGTACTGCAAACTATGTTCTTTTCCCTTGTATTACATAAAACACTATTTGCAATTAGTAGCTACCTCAAATGGAAAGAATTCTTTGTCTAACTTCATGCTTTTTTACTATTTTCTGAACTTACTGTGCTTGCTTGACAACTGGTGGTCAACTCAACAGAACCAACATGGTACTGGGTGAGGGGAGGGACTGCCTGAGGATTGCTGCCAGGAACATACGAGGCAGAACTGAAGAGGAAGATTTTGAGAAACTGTTAGGGAGTTGTTGGTTCTCTAGGAAGAGCTTGTCATGCTGCTTTCCAGATGAACTAGGATGTTCTTTCTGTCAAAGGAGCTTAGGATGGTGCTGGTGCTGAGAATGGCTTCTGCTCGCTTTTGGGGAGCTCCAGTCCTCACTTCGAGCATCCCTTCCTGGCTCCTGTGTAGATCCCTCAACCTGCTAGTACAGATCTTTTGTCCCATTGGCACACACTTTTTGCTTCTACCATCAATCTTTGGGTGTTCACGGCACAGATCTGTGGGAACAGGCCTGCATGAGACATCGTCATGGGCTCTAGACCACCCGCTGGATTTGTGGGGGGCATTATTCTCGGCTCTTGGTCTGCGATGGACTCATTCAGGACATTACTATGGAATTCGGGCCCTCAGCTGGAATTTTGGTCTTTAGTGGGTGGACAGATTTCCTGCATTTTCTTTGTATATGACTCTGGGTGACTATTATGAAATAATCCTATATATTATGTGTCTTATATCAAAATGCTCCCTTGTAAACCCCAAATTACAGCATCTAACAAGCACATTCCTACCTCAGAATATTTGCAGTTTATCTTTTCTTATAGGGAAGCCATTTGGTTCTTCAAGTTTCTTCTTAATATCCCCTCTTTTGCAATGAAACCTCTGAGCTAAAACAGATAACAATTTCCATCCCATCACACTTCCCTCAATTTACTTCTGTCTTGCACATTATAGACGTTTATATGTGTATTTGTCCAATGTCCCCCACCTTTTTTTTTTGGATCTATGACTAGATTACAAGCTCTGTGACGGTAGAAACATTGTTTTTAGTATTTCAGTAAAATACTTACTGTGTGCTGGATAATATTCTAGGATTACAGAACCAATAATTATGCTTAGGAAAGTACTTGAGACTTACTAAGCATTCAATGACTATCTGATGATAAATAAAAGAAAAAATTACCTTTTGTTCTGCTTTGAGCAGAGACTACACCTGATAATCACGAAATTTAAAGGCCCATCGTTGTTAAGCAAAATAAGCATACAACCCCATCCAGTGAGAACTAACGCATCATATGGCAGATACTGAAAAATTAGCAAGAATTTTATTTTTGTTAAACATGGAGAAACTGAAATTGAAGGTCCTTGTGACACTTACAAAAGTTTTCACATGTGGATAGATCCAGGCAGTATAAATCTAGAACTTGAAATAAAAACCATGAAAAAACCCTTCTGTTGGACTGGTTGGGGCCATTGTTATAAGCTCTTAGTCTTCAGGTGGATTCATGCAGTACCTAACCATGAGATTCAGTCCCTCTCAAATGAAACTTGTGCATTGGCAGGCAGTACAGCAGGTGAACAGTATCAGTGGACTTTTATAATTTTAAGCATCTAATAACTATCTGCATTGTTCTAAAAAAAAAACCTAAATGTAATTCTAATGAAGACACATACATATGCAGTGAATCGAATTGGAAGTTAAGAATTCGTGCTAAGTAAATATATCCAAGGATGAACAAATAAGGTATTACTCATTTGCCTCACAAACTTTCCAGACTATCTGCACATTTCATTTTGTGAAGCAAGATAGTGTGATGGTTAGCATTTCAAGAGCTGTGTTTACCTGGATTTTAACACAAGTTGAATCTGTTTCTAAGAAAACAATATTGCATAGCATAATGTCTTTCACGTTCATCTACACTGTTGTAAGTGACAGCTTCTTTTTTCGTAAAGAACATGATACTATGTGAAAGAAGCCAGAAACAGAAGGGAAAATATTGCATGGTTTCACTTATATGTGTAATCTTTTTAAAAAGCGAAATATATAAAAACATATTGTACTATGATAATTATCAAAAGCAAAAACAGAAGACATAGGACAAACAGCACAAACTTACACTTGTGTAGGATGAATAGGTCTAGAGATCTAATGTACATCAGGAACATTATAACTAATGATATTATATCATATAGCAATGTTAACATGGAAGTATATTTTTTATTTTATTATTATATTTTTAAGTATTTAGTACAAAGTCTACAGGGTCTCACAACCCAGATCAGACTCCTAGTGATTCTCCTGTTTTCAGCCTCCCAAGCACTGGGATTATAGGCACGTGCCACCTCGCCGTCTCAATTGCCATCTCAGTGTGGCCCAGGGGAGGGTGTGGCATGGCATGCTGGGGATCGAGCCTGGCCCCTGCATCTACCTAAGTAGGCACTTTAATCTGCTGATCTATCTGCCTAAGCAGGTGCTTTAATCTGCTGATCTATCTGGCCATCCAGAAGTAGATTTTTAGATGCACTGATCCCATGCACACACACAAAAGAAGTGACCCTGTAAGCTTCTATGAATATTATTTGTTTAATTGTAATTATTTAAAAACATATGAATCCAAATATATTATAAATTTTAAAGACATAGAATAATAATAATTCTGAAACAGCACAGTGGTTATTTTTGCTTCAGGTATATTTCTGCACTGCATAGTATTTAAGATGGATAGATTTATATAATTCCTTTCCTGTCCCCTTGTATGCCTCAAAAAGATTTAGTAACATCCTAGATCCCAACATCTCAAAATAAGATCTTGGTCTCACACAGGATCTTTTAGATGTGACTAGCCTGGAAAAAGGCATACTGTTAAGGGTGAGCCCCTAGTCTGTCATGACTCATGTCCTTGTGAGCAGATAGTTGTACAAAGGCAGGAAACACATAAAGAAAGTGCCACACAAACCTGGCAGTAGAAACTGAAGTAACGTGACCCCGAGCCAAGGAACGCTCTGTGTCCTCTACAGTAGGTGATGGAAAGTGAAGAAGGATGGATTCTCCCTAGGGAGTTCAGAAAGTCTGTTTCTCCCTATGGAAATCTGATGTGGACTGGGAAAAAAGACTCACTAATGGGAACATTTCCTCACTGGCCTATGATCTATTATAAACCACTTAGGAAAGAGTGGTCCAAACCATCCTATGGAGCCTGACCTGAGAAAGCCCAGCACTTGCTCTAATCCTCTACTGTCACTGTTGTGAAAGAGGCCCTGCATTTTCCTGCAAGTAATCTGGTCTTTCCTGTCTCCAGCCATAACATACAGCATAGTACTACCACAGGAGCTTGAAAACAGAGGAACAGAAAATACACAGAGCTTAAAGATATAGAATAGAGTTAACATTTAAGATCAGTGGAGAAGTGATGGACATTCCAACTGTTGCAGAAACATTTGGCAATCCATATGGAAAAAGAAATAATTTGGAACTCAAAATCACGTTACATTAAAGAATCAATTTTAGGAACATTACAAGGCCTAAACATGAAAGGAAAAATATATAATATTTAGAAGAAAATATTTGAGAAAATCTTTACATTCTTGTGAGTATAGATTTCTTTTTTTTTTTTTAGAAGATTTCTTAAACAAAATATTACAAGCAGAAACCATAAAGAAATAGGTTGACCAATTGGTCTACATTAAAATTAAGTACGTATCATAGTCTCCCTTCTTTGTTTTGGGAATTTCAGGCTGTGACTCAAATTTAGGGTGTCTATTGATGTCTGGATCCCAGTCCTGGTATGATACCCAAAATGTGCTACCTATATATCCAGGGCAGAGTGCTCTAAGAGGTCTTTCCTCTTTATTCATTTGTATTCTTCTTTCTTTGTACATATTCAGTGTCTAAGATATCTTTGGAACTTACTCCCACAGGCTTGTGGCTACATACCAAAGAGATTGATATAGTCAGTAAATAAAGTAAGAGTAATGGAGTTTTATATCCCTGGAGAATGGATTTATGAACATGAAGTAGGCAGACTATAATAAACTCAGTGGTGTTTGGTAAACATCAGAGATTATCAGGGAAAATTCATGGTTTCTAACTTGCCTATTTAGATATAGAAACATGCAGATATATGTGTATGACAGAGCATAAATACATAGAGGATACACAAGCAATTACAGAGAACTAAATAGCATGGGAGCAGTAAATACTCAGATTTAGATTTATAAATGTTATTTCCCATTAAAAAAAGAAAAAAAACCACTCAGTATTTTTAGGAAGATATTTCTCTTGATAGGCACAATAAATAAATTAATTGTATCACATGGATTGTTTCATTGCTCTCCAGAGGATGGCTGAATTATAGTTCTGGTTATTTTGGTGAAGCATACCTCTGGATGTTTCTGGGTGTGTCATGGAGGCATTAATACACAGCTTACGTGCTCTCTGTGATGGCATTCTACCATGATGTTTCTCCCTTGGCACCACCTGACCACGGAGCGAATCCCACTGTATTGTTATCCCAATTAAACTTCTGTAAGATGTAGATGTTGAATATTTAGTCCCATATTCAGAAAGGCAACTAATACAGAAGATTTTTACTGAAGTGTTGGGGATATTATTCTTTTTTTTTTTTTTTTTTTTTTTTTTTCAGAACCAGGGGTTGAACTCAGGCCCTTGCACTTGCCAGGGAAGCACTTATTCCACTGAGCCATCTCCCCTGCCCAAGGTGGGAATATTGTTGAGATTTTTCTCGAACATGTTTCTGGGAATGGTTTAAGGAATAAAATTGGAAAGGCTCAGAGATGGAGGACAGAGCAGCCCTCCAAGGATATAATTACAATACAATGGGTAACTTTGATTGGAACTCTAAAGATCACAATGACAATAGCAATGCATATAGTAAAGGCCAGACTCAAGCAGCTTCAGGGAAGATGGAGTATCGCTGGCAGTTGGACTACAGACCCTGAGTTTTACACTCTGTCAGAAAATGTGCCTACATTATGACTATGTGCGCTAATTCCCTAGATGACTGAGATCAAAGGCAGTGGACTACTTTTTCTGTGAAACTGAATTTCAAAGCAGCCCAACATTTAAGCTGTAGCATGAGAATTGCTGGCTATTTTTAGCCAAGTTCATCATAGGAATTTAGGACACAGAGAAGAAAAAAAAAAAGGAAAAACTTAACATTTGGTGCAGAAGGAGCCATGTTCAAAGTTGGAACCAGATGAGGTGTGGTTGATGAAAATTAATGCTACTTTAAAAAAAAAATTTAGTAAGGGTCTACAGGATCTACAGGCTCTTATTACATAGATCGACTCATAGTGATCTGCCTGTGTTTAGTCTTCCAAACAGCTGGGATTATAGGAGTGAGCCATGTTGCCCAGTCCCAATCACTGTCTCAGTGCACCCCAGGGGCGGGGCCAGCACAGCATGCCTGGATCAAACCCTGACCTCTGCATCTGCCTCAACAGGTGCTCTAATCCACTGAGCTATTTGGCTGGCCCAAGATTAATGCTATTAGAAAGAAAATGCATCTTAGGCATCAGCACAATCCCACCAATCACAAGACCTAAGATAAAAAATAAAAGTACAAATATTTCATTTGATAAGAGACTCTCCAGGTTGCCTGCTCCAGAATTCAATTCCCATACTTAGCCATTTAGGCCTTCGGAGGCTGCTGTGTCCCTGCTCTAGCAGGGCTCAGCTGTTGTCTGCACTGACGCAGACCTCAGCACTGTCTACAGGATACTGGTTTTACTGGCATCAAGAATGGCAGTGTGATGGGGTCATTGAGGCTTCCTACCAAATTTCAAAGGAAATCTAGTGTGCCAGACAAGGATCCACTCAGAGAACAAGGTGTGAAGCTGTGGATATGAAGCCAAGTGTGTGAGGCATCAGGAGGTTGGAAATCCCGGGGATACAGAAACCATCAGAGGCCAGAGTGGGGGTCACCTGAGCTTCATGGAACGTATACCTCACAAGTATGTGTCCTAGGTGCTGGACATGGAGCTATAGTATTACACATTTATCTTGCCAGACTTTGGACTCATTTTGCTCCCATTCTTTCCTATCTCCCTCTTTTTCCTTCTGCTAATGGAAATGTTTACTGTGTGCTTCTTTTGATGCCTTCAGATTATGGAATAATCTATCAGAGGTTAGATTACTCTAACAGAGGTACACAGCTAAGTATTTGCCATGAGTTTCACAAAACACTGTGACTTGAAATTCTAAAACTGAAAAGGTTGACACTTTGTGGAGGGGATTTTTGTTAATCATTGTGCACAAAATAGTTATATAATACTGGTCAGAATTGTTATCTCATATTTATTTGAGGATTAAGCATGGTTTAAAGAGATGAGTGAGTATGTCAAATCGACAAGTAAGTAGTAGGATGAGACAGCTAAGACGGACTCTATGAACACTGTGGCATGGGAGATGTCAGGGTATTGGTGAAGCACAATTTTGGGTGTGTGCGTGGATGGGTCATAATAGTATAAATTTGGGTATGATCAGTGATTCTTGGCATGATCCCGCTCCTCTGTTTTCCATACACCAAGAGCAGCTTTGCTCTTCCATGCTTTTCTGTGCAGATATTTCTGCTTTGAGACAGCTAACCATGGTTGGAACCATCTTATTGTTTTATTTTTATTTATTTATTTATTCATTGTATTTTAGGGAAGGGTCTATGGGTGTGTCGGTTCTCATTATTAGATAGGACTCCTAGTGATCTGCCTGTTTACAGCTTCCCAAGAGCTGGGATAACAGGCAGGTGCCACCATGCTCAGTCTCAATTGCCATCTTAATATGCCTAGGAGGCAGGGCCAGCACAGCAGTCCTGGGGGTTGAATCCCCAGGCCCTCCATCTGC
This sequence comes from Ctenomys sociabilis, assembly GCA_004027165.1. Lineage (NCBI taxonomy): Eukaryota > Metazoa > Chordata > Mammalia > Rodentia > Ctenomyidae > Ctenomys > Ctenomys sociabilis. Next base: position 138,846 of record PVKA01000012.1, on the reverse strand, counting down.
TTGCAGATGCTTTAAGCTGCTGAACTATTTGACTGGCCCTGGAATCATCTTAAAATATGAGCCAATTTAAACATATCTTCCTCTAAGTTGTGAGTATTCTATATTGTGTCCAATAACAGGAATGTTGATTAGTTTAATACAGAAAAATAGAAAATGATGCTAGAAAAACTGGTTGACCCAGAGCAAAATGGAACACCCAAAGAATGTCAAAAGTCACAGAAAACAGTTTGAAACACTTTCTACTGGCCACATCATGAATAACTTGCCCATCAAAATAATTAATAATGGTAAGAATTTGTAAACGTTTGAGCAAAATGGGATTCCACAAGTTTACACTGGTATAAGTAAATTAATGTATTAATTAAAAGGAAGGAAAGCTCTAGCGCATGACAGAATGCCAGCTAGAAAACGCAGATAGAATTAGAAACTCATCACTTGGCAAGAAACAATTTAAGTGAGTCAGGCAAAAATCATTATTGGATGCTGAATCCGGTCTGTGAATAGGATACAGCACAAGAAAACATGAAACAGCAACAGGAAATCTAAGGGACTATTTTTCTCCAGAAATTATTGCCTTTTCCTTTTGCCATATGCCTTACTACAAGGCAGTAAGAAATTATTATATATATATATTATATATATATAATATATAATATATTATTATACATACATATATAATAATAATATATATTATTATATATACACACATATATATGTGTGTGTGTGTGTAAAGAAATTATCCATTTAATTAGATCTTAACTAATTAATATGAGAGCAGAGTCTTGCTGTTTAGTTGTCATCCTTACGAAGTAATAAATTTATCATCACCAGTAACAGGACAAATCAGTTTTGTTTGACTTCTGATCTGATGCACTGAGAATAGCACAATAGGACTCCCACGGAATGTCTATGATAGAGCATTAACCATGAGAAGACATCCATTGAAACTAAGTTACCTAGTGCAAAGTAACTGCCTAGGACTCTTCACACATGTCAGGGCACAACATATTGGATGGATTCTCAACCTAACCATCACATGTACATAACAGATAAGAGAAAGAAAACTACTCTAGGAGATCTACTGTTGTTATGGTCGTTTAATTATATATCCCTCATCCTAACTTACATGTATGTACCCTTGTGCCCTAACATCAACTATATATTCTACAGAAACTTTACATGTGAGCGTACATGTATGTCCTCAGAGCAGGGCTATTTGGAAAAGGAAGACAACAGAAACAACAAAGAAAACCAAATCTTCATCAAGCATAAAATCAGTTAAATTGTGGAATAGTATCACAACAGGATAAATGACCTACTGCGACACATATTGAGAGTGACAGATCTCTAAACACTGTTGACCTGGATGCAGTGACACGTGCCTGGAGCGCAAGTCCTCAAGTGTCTAGAGCAGGAAGATGGTCAGTATGAAGTCAGGTTGGAGCTGAATAGCAAGGTTAATGAAAATAGCAATGGCATCCTGTCACACACAAAAAACAGAAAGACAAAAATAAAACACACAATGATATAATATTACTGAAGTAAAATAGAAAAGAAAACGCACTGCTGCGTAATCCATTTTTTAAAAGTGAATAAGACTAAATGGCTTTTGGAAGGCATACATGGGTAAAAGTTTCAAATAAAAATCAAGAAATAATTGACACCAAATTCAGGACAGCTGTTAGAGAAAAAGAGGTAGCACATAAAGATGCCCCACATGTGGTAAAATCCAGTTTTTTGGCCCTGTACTGGACACACAATGATCAGATACATATTTATTTTTTAAATGATGTATGCATATTTTTATCCAAAAAAAATCATGTATCATCATTCAAAGAAAATTTAGGAGAAAAGCGTGTCATATTGAGATTGTATAAATTTTCCAACATATCTACATCTCAGTATTTCTTTCAGGTTATTTTAAGATTTATCTTTCAAATTTTTGTTTTTATTCCTGTGTGTTTACAGAACATAATGAACACATTCATTACAGGGAGCTGGTATAGATACATAATATCTCATTCATACTATTCTTAAAAATCTGTCTTTGATAAAATAGTCCATATTCCACCAATGTACACATTTGCTTTCTGGAATTTTCCCCTACATCTTTTTAAGAAAACAAAACAAAGTTCATGAAAATAATTGGAAAGCTGGGGAGTTAGCTCAGTGATACAGGAACTACCCAGAATGTGAAAGCCCTGGGTTGTGGATATAGCACAGGAAAACATGAAACAGCAACAGGATCTAAGGGACTATTTTTCTCCAGAAAGTATTGCCTTTTCCTCTTGCCGTATGCCTTACTACAAGGCAGCAAATACTGAGTTAATACAATTGGTTTTGTTTTGTTTTGGTTTTGGGGATACCAGGGATTGAACTCAGGACCTTGTGCTTGGCAGGCAAGCACTTATTCCACTGAGCTATCTCCCCGGCCCCGAGTTAATACAACTGAAAGGTTTGAAATCTCTACACTGTAATGCCATCTTCATTTTTTCAAATAGTATAAATTCTATTTATACAATTCAAAATATTCCTGTCGATCTATTTTCAGGGAAAATTTGTGTGTGTGTGTGTGTGTGTGTGTGTGTGTGTGTTTACCACTGTTATTATTTGATGTTTAATTTCTGCAAAATCCTTTTTTGTTTAAAGCAGTAGAGCTGGTCTAGTAAGAAAGGTCATTATTCCAGCCATGAAGATGCACTGCATTCATTGACCAGATCCAGCTCATAATGCAGTAAGGGTGTGCACAGACAGAAACCACTCCAGAAGCCTGACAAAAAAATTACTGCAACTCACATATTTCCTCTACCTGAAGTCCATAAGACACCTGCTGTACAAATGCAGCAAAAGAAATGACAGAAGTTTAAAAGGTATAAAAACATCACAAAATGCAGATAGCTCTTGTCTGACGAGGTACTTTAGACTAAATTTTTTATGTGCAGATATAATTGATTATTCTGAAGATAACAGATGAAAATACATGGCAGTTGACCAAAAGATCAGTGGGTGAGGCTGTGTGAGTGAGATGCATTTGTTTTCTACCTCAGATAGCACGATTGAGTCCTACTAAGAGTAGGGATCCAGAGAGAAGACCTTTCAGAAGGTTTTTAAAGTGAGAGTCACGTCACGTTCGTCAATAGCCTTGGAGAATAATGTGGTTATAAGAAGCATTACAACAGCAAGATAGATGATAAAATCTGAGAAACATGTGCTCAGCACAATGGGACAGAATATAAATAACCCTGTTACCAAACAACCAGAAAAGGGCTAGCATTATTTGCTATGAATAGATGTCTTAAGATCTTTGGTCAAGCTCAGCTTAAAATGAGAGCCAGTCAGGTCAACATCTTGGTTCATGGCTTGATTAGACTGTAATTCGGATAATAAATAGCAATTCAGAGGTGGGAAGGAAATGCTGCCAAGAACTGAAAGGGTTCAAAAGTGGTTAAAGAATCACTGACCACCACAAATATTTATTCATCTGTTTGTCCATCCATCCAGCTACCTACCTAACTATTCCTGTGGTTCATTCAATTAATTATTTGTTTATCAAATGATAGGAGGATAGATATGGGAAAATCTTTGTTGGACTGGAAATTAAAGCAAGTAATGGACTGAAACACCAGTCTGGTATTTAAAGAGTTCATTATGTAGCACAGCATTTTTCAAGCTCAGCACTATTGACATTATGAGATGGGTCGTTTTAATTATGAGGGGCTTTCACCGCTGGCGAGTGTTTAGCAGCATCCGTGGTCTCTATTCATCAAGATACTACTCTATTCATCACCACATACATCATTTTAACAAACAAAAATATTTCTAGTCACAGCCCAATATTCCTATATGGGTGGAGTCATCAGTGCCGCTTGCAAACCACCAGTTTAGCAGAAGAGGCAGTTACACGCACAGAAGTTATGGCCCAAGAGTGCTACAATTAATAGATATTAAATGTATCAGAACATAAAGAAGAAGAGAGTGCGTGCATTCTTAAAGAAGCTTCTGCCTCCAGGATCTTAGTCAGGAGACACAAAGGGCACCACTGAGCGGGGTCCCAGAACACAAAACAAGTTTTATCAATTTTTAGGACAGCCATTTGACAGATGGTAAAAATATAAAGACTGTTTCTTTGCCTTGCCGGTACCACCCTCGGGGCTGTTGAGAGGTGATTGAGACTGGGCGTGGCAGTGTGGGCCTGTAATCCCAGCGCTGGGGAGGCTGAGAATAGGAGGGTCACTATGAGACCAATCCGTGTAGTGAAACCCTGCAGACCCCGTACTAAGACACATAAAAAAGACAGTTTTCTCCTCACATATTTCTCATTTCTTTAATCTTTAACATTCCTAACATTTAGTGCTGTGTCACTGAAATGCTTTCCCTGGAAGCAGCAGCAGCCATCCTTGCATTCTTGGGGAAAACCTTACTGAGCCCTGGTCAGGCAATGGCACTGGGTTTGTGAAACCTGAGACAAAAAGAGTGCATGCCTGCAACTGAGAACTGAGGACACAGAAGGCTAGTGGAAAATCATTTAGACAGAATATATATATATATATATATATATATATATATATATATATATATATAATTATATAATTGTTTAGGAGCCTTTTGACTCAGTAATACCAAGTTCTAAAGCTTCTAATTATTTATGGTAACTTCCCCTTGAGGTGAGCTCCCAGTGTACAAATGCGGCAGGTATTTAAGCGGGTATCAAGTTCAGTGTTGGGTGTTTTGGCAGCAATATGCAAAATGGTCAGACTAGAGGAAGGGATGCCCATTTTTGGAGTTCTGGCATGTTTTCTATCACTATGCTATTTTGGCTTGGCTTTGAAAGCCAAGTACAAATTGACTTCTGGGAGAAAACAGAAGGAGGGAATTGGGCAGCAGAAAAATTTAAAGTGCTCAAAAAATGATTAAAATTCTGTGTGAGTAAAATATAAAAATTTGCAACTATGACTATTATTTGAATACTTTATTAATATGCCAGAGCATATAGCTCCATTTAGCAAACATTAATAAGTAAGTAACAGCGACAGTGGAACACAAAGTCCTGCTTCCTATTAGTACAATATATTCACTCACATACATACCTTGTATACCCTGCCATGGGCAAATGATGGTTTTTTTAAGTCCTGAGCTTACTATGGATGGTTTGTATCAGGACTTCTCCCATAGACTGGAAATCTCAATGTGTAGTCAGGGCCCCAAATACTCCTAGAACATCTATGTTGATACTTATTTTGAAAGTCCTCTTGCCTGCTCAGAGCTACAAAATACAAATAAATGGAAATTTGATTTGATTCTTCACTGCTATGCTTTTATCGGTGCTATGCATCACAAAAGCTATAGCACTGAGATCAAAGAGAGACTGGAGTTGTGTTACTTTTCTTGTTACTGAGACAAAATGCTGGACACCTGAATTTTGGGGAGGAAAGGTTTATTTAGCTCACAGTTTGCAGAGGTTTTAGTCCTTAGCCTGCTGGGTCCAAGGCAGAGTGGTACATGACTGACAAGCATCTCGGAGGAGAAATAGATGATGATGGGTATAAGGCAGCAAAGCAAGAAAGGGGCCTTCGAGACTGTTCTCTGCCCTTTGTACTTTATTTAGGCTACCACAATTAGGGTGGTGTTGAGTCAATCAGTAGATTGATTTAGTGATCACAGACCCTTAATCCCAGCATCACATACCTCTAGGTTCAGCCACCTCCAAAAAAAGCCCTACCTATGACCTCACAAGGCTTTGGGATGATGTCTAGACACAAACCCTAACTGCGTTTCACTTCTGTGACACTAGGTGCAAGACGTGAGGAATCTGTGAAAACTTGCTGCTACTCACCAAGAAAATTGCTTCAGAACAATGAATGGTACAAGTAGGGTCTCATGGCATCATCTGTGACATATTCATCTCTAATGAAGTTACATGACTCTTATTGCACTGTCACAAGATCAACTGGATCGCACAGCATAAGTACTGGAGGATCTAAGCGGATGTTCAGCGTACCACTGTGCATGTCATATAAGCAAAGAAAGCCTCTCAGAGCAGTTGATTAGGTTTACAGACACTGCAGCCATCCAACCCTTTATGTGTCTCTTTGCCTAGGCACTGGCAGAAGCTTACAGCCTCTGGATCTTTGCATAATATCTTTTGCAGCCTACAGTTATTTGCTTTTTAAGAAAAACTGAAGGATTAAGGGGCAACCAAAGCTCATCTTTGAAAATGCACAACTCCTTGCAGGCTGAGTGAGGGAAGAAAAACAGAGGTGCTGTAAAGGCCTGATTCAAGGTTGTGGTCATTCTTGACTATGCTGACTCTATTAAAGAAAAGAACATAGTTCTGTGACATGAAGAGACATGCATGGGTATGCACTCGACTAGCCCTTATTCTATGCGCTCGGCTAAGAATTGCAGGAGGAGCGCAATCTTATGTTTATTCATCACTGGCAGATGCTAATACATTTCTGGATCGACATTTGGCAGAAATATGGATAAACACGGAGAATTCACAATCAGATATCAGAGCTAGAAAGCTGAATACTACTGATGGATTGATTATGTTTTTGAGGTATTTAGATAATTGGACATACTAAGTACAGAGCTTTGTGTAATGATAACAGACCTGTCCAGTTGTGGGCTATTTAACAAACCCTTGGACTATTTTTTTAAAAGCTTGTTTACATTCTTGTACATCCTGGCTTTATTGATATTCTGTCCTTTGAATTACAGTGTCACCCTAGCAACGCTCCAGAGAAAGTTGAAGAGGGGATTACCACTGTTAACCCATGTTTCCAAGGGGAACTAAAGCAACCCCCTTCCAGGATGAATCCGGAACTGACTTCCTAATGCAGCACCCTCAAATCTGAACCCCCACTGGAATATTAGTTAAACACATGAGTGGTTGCAGAATAAATGTCCTGCTCCTGTTTCTAAATAAAACGCCTTTCCATGTAAATTTTTTTTTCTGCAGATCCCTTTTTCTGACATGCTCTCCCCAGATCTTATCAAAGCTCACTTCCTATGATTAAGGTCTCCCTTTGAATGTCCCTGCCTGCAATGTCATCAGTCCCTTTTTAGGAGCTCAATAGTGGCTTTACCTTATTTCAATTTCTTCTTAATGCTTCCAATCTGAACTACTCCTTCTTTATTATTTGCTTCCCCGGTTACCATGTAAAGTCAGTGAGAGGAGAGATCATTAGGTCCCCAGAGACTAATACTGTTCCTCGAGAGTGGCGGTGGGTCTATACTAATTATGTACAGAACACACGCTCTTTAGATCACCGTACTCTTTACCAGCATGCGTTCTTTGTTGTGGAACATGCTGCGCTAAGTTGGGTCCAGGCATCTGATTCAGTGGGTGATTTTCATTCTGTTTGCAAAGTGGAACCCGGGTGCTTAAAGCAGCAGGTGTGTGCTGGGTCATATTATTTGTGCAGTCCATTTCTTTACAGAAATGAATGCCTGTCTCTGAGCGTGTTTTCATGGCTGCCACGAGAAAAATATTCTCTAGTTTTTCCAACTTTCTTCGAAGACCTCCCTGCTGATCTCCTGAGTGCATCTTGCCTAAGAAAGGAGCATTAGCTTTGGCAAGCAGGGCTCTTAACGTCTAATGTAACCTGCAGAGAACGTTGTTTATTTTCAGTTTTAATGTTCCTGTAGACTCGTGTGTCAGTTCTTAACTGTGTATAAAACATTCTCCTTGAAGTATAATACAGGTAAAAAAAATGTGCTTTATTTTTTTCCTTTTCCCCGAAACACTTTCAGGTACCCTATGTATTGAAAAGATACCTCTGTGAATATTGTATAAGAATAATAATAATAAAAGAATGCCAGATTTGAACTATATAAATAGCATTACTTAAAGTTTAGAACTTGAAATTTTCAGACTTTATAAAAGTGACTGATGGATTCCACTTAATTATCAAATGAATATAGGCAGCTTTCTCTTCTGGGCTATTGGGATAACACTTGAATTCCAGTTCTGGATGCCTGCCCTTTATTATTCATGAATTTCTTTGTGAGCATAATAATGACTTGCAGTTTATAGTTTTGAAGTTGTAAACGGAATGGTAAGATTATTCAATCTTGTTCTTTGATTTATTTATCATCTTTCTTTGGTCTTCGGTCTCATGCAGCTTTTCAGAGACTCTTCTTGAGGTAGTGGCATCATTAGCAACATCCCTAGACAGTTGGCACAGGAGTAGCCTCTGTGTTTCAGTCCATTTAAAATTTTTGCCCTGAGGCATTTTTCAGAATTCAGTTTATTTTTTTCAGTTTCACATAAAAACAAAACAATAGGAAGAAAACACTGCCAGTTTTAGGTGAAAAGTTGATTCATTCCCTAAGCATTTATTTGTTTTATTTACAAATAAATTGATGAAATTTTCTTAACCCTTGTACTTCTTAACAGAACTGTTGCCACCCCTCTGGTAAATCTTGGTTATGGTCTTAAGGGATGAGTTTCAATCTTTCGATTTGTCTCTCTTTTGTTCTAGGGAGAGGAGCGGGTGAGGGGAATAAAATAATCCCATTGGTTGTAGGCAAAAAAATCTTGGAAGCTGATCTTGGGGAAGATAGGAAGCTTGTAGGTTGCCTTGGAAATGAGAAACATGAGCTGGCTCCCCTTAGTGCTGATTTGAATATGGGAAAAGATTTAGGAGTGCTGATTGGAAGTTGGAGGAGGGGGTAGGTGGGAGCCACAAGGAGAGTGGGAGTTTTAAAAAACACTGACTGTGCAGGGAACAGGTTGCTTTTGCTTGGAAGTGTATGGTTGAATTGTTTCACCATAAGCTTATCTGGGGTGTGAAATGGTGGGCCCCAAGAGAAAAAAAAAATGTGCTGACGTCTCGATCAGAATCACAGTTAAAAACTCAATCCTGCATAAAAAGGGGCCTCATTGACATATGTCTAGCTGTAGGGAAAATGAAATAATATGAGCAAAATACTTCATATATTACCTGGCTCGGTCAAAGACTCAAACTGACCCATTATTTTTAGGGCTCTGCGAGGCCCATCTGTCACGTGCAGTCCAGTTCTTGGGATCACCACAGCTCGTCTGCCTGTTTCTATTACTATTCTTTACCGTAGAACTTAGTCAATTATTGTTCATGTTTAAATAAAATGCTCCAATATGAAAAGAAAGGGGAATCAGTGGATACACAATGAACTATGGATTTTTTGTTGTTGCCTGCCTTGGAAACATATGTTACTTCTGTAGTGGCAGTAATAAAAATCAACAAAGGAAAACACCATAAGCCGGATCTCAAAGTCTCTCAAAGGACAATACTGAGTTAAATTTTGAGGAGTTATTCTGACTTCTTTCTTTCAATCAATTTATATTTTCTCTTTCCCCTAAACATCTGAACTTTACATTGGGCTTACATATGAATCAATATAAGACGAATGGAATATTAGTTTCATCTGTTCACCAAACTTTCACATTTAACAGTGTTTTCAAAGAATCATTTCTAAAATTACATTTTTAAGGCAATTTTCCCACTTGTATTATGTTTTTGAAGTTCATTGTTCTTGGGAGGTGAAAGATTCCAAAGGCTATAAAGCAAAATGTCACACTGCAAGTTGGAGGCAAGGATAATAAACTTGACTTTTCCTGGTAGTGCATTTCAATTAGGTACTCTGGTACCTGGGGCATATGGATTACTGCATTTACTTTTGCCAGTAAATCATACAACTGTTGACTCATTTGCATTCGATCATCTGTTAATGATACAAATAAATATACATGTGTGGCCATCAAGAAAGCAAATTATATGGATATATTTTTAACTTAAATTCTTAAAAAAATTACTTAATGTTTTCCATGTCATTCTTTCCTCCGTTTTTCTTAAGTATTAAATTTGTTTTATTCTAATACACATGAAATATAATATGTTGTATTTCAAATAGCAAAATCTTCTGCTATCACAAAGAAATGTTGATATAAATAAATGGTAAATTATTAGTACGGTTTACATACTTAGTGACAAGTTTGCATTCAGCCCAAAATATATCTAATTGCCAAAGGGCAGAATAATCCATTAGTCTAAAATCAGGTCACAAAAAGAATCTACAGGGCCCACAAGAGTGCCCAGGGGAATGATCACTTAATAACACTCAGTGATGTTTTAAACAAAGAATGTGAATTCACTAACTGATAAGAACTACATGGCATAGAAAGTAACTTACAAAGTACAAAAGTCAATGAGCAAAGCAGCTTTGACAGAAAATGAAAAAGGGATCTCACTTTATAATTTACATGAAGGATTAATAATAAAAAATCTCTTTCCAAAAGATGGAGCATCTGATGTAATTTTGTACCTCAGGATTATAAAATAAAATACACAACAAAAATCCATTTAAAAACTCACTTACATAAGATGGTTCCCCATCATGTGATGCTTTCCCATCCATATAATTGTTTCAATAGAAATATAAAGCTAACAAACTTCAAATATGAAAATTATGAAACTCAAGGGTCTGCGATATTCTTAACAAATATATTATAGGAAAAAAAATTCTGAAGTTATAGAAATTTCTGGAAATGTATTTTATCATGTGCAGAGGAAAATATTAACTTATTTTACTCTGAAGAGGTCAAAATTCTCCATAGTTTTGCCTTTGGATATAATACAGCGATGTGTACTACATTCGCCAAACACGTATCTACAAATCAGAGATTAACTAATGATGAACTTAATGAGTAGTATCTCTCATTCAATTTATCATGAGTCAGTTTATCTGACTTTATGTCTCATGCTGTCACTATTCAAAGCATTTGTATCATTCAATACAATTTCATCTTTTAAAACCATCTTATGAAATACCTGACATTAACATTAGTATCACTATTTAAGTAACAGAGCCAATAATTTTAAAGATTACAGGTATTTCTCTAAGTCCTTAAAGCTAGCAAGAACCAGAACACAGAGATATTCCTGTTGCCACTGAATGCTGGATATATATATATATATATATATATATATATATATATATATATATATCTGCATGTGTGTATAATTATATAAACTGTATGAAATTTTGATCTGAGCTCCACCTTGCTTTTTCTGGGCTTCCATTTGGAATGTGGCTGCCCTAATATACATGAGCATTTTAAAATGCTTGATTTTACCCTAAATTAATTTCTTTTTTTGTAAAACTTTCAATGAATATTGTATGAACCTGAGGCGAAGATGCAGAATCAGTTTTAAGATTATTTTGCATAACATATTTGCACAATGTAAGTAATACTACCCAGAAGGGAAAAGAGCATTTGATAACATGGTGTGCTACCTTTCAGGATTTTAGCTTCTGCCTGTTCCTGGTGTCATGTACAACCAGCAAAGCCATTTTTTAAAATTTAAATGCCTCGTACACATTAGCTGAGGGAGTGATGAATTCTATTTTGAAAAAAAAAAATAGTACAGTGAGTTTGAAATACCACTGCTGAACCATTCCTTAATTGCCTATCTAAGAAAAGATTCAATTAAAAAAAAAGGATAAATTTAAAATTGAATAGCTGGAGAACACTTAGATATGTAGGTGATATTGAATAGAAATATCTTTTTAAAATATAAATGTGTCTCATTGTATTAACCATGAGGTTTTATAAAAAAAAAGAAAAAGCTTATCAATTTTTGGCATCTAGATAAAAAATCTTTACCTTAGGGCATGTTCTGCCTTTTTAATGCTAAAAGAGGGGCTGAAGGGAACCTGTGGGAGGTAGGTTTTCCTAACTGAGTAGCTCTCCCTCCTTCTTCCTTTTTTTCTTTCACTCCAAGAAACTTGTGTTGATTACTTGGAAGATTCTCTCATTGCTACCAAAAGAGACAATGATTGTATAACTGTGGAGCTCTCCTACCTTCTCACAGTGCTGTAGATCATCTTGATGGGTGCTTACAAAATATCTACTTTCTATGATTTTCAAATTAAAATTTACATTCAAACTTCTGTTCTCTTCTCTCAGTCACCCAAACCATCACTGGCTGAGTTCTCTATGTCTTGCTCATATGTGGCATGTGGTCATGACTACTAGGTGGGTGACAAAGGACCATTCCTAGAATCCTATGGGCAGACTGTAGGTCTCCATACAGTCCTTCGACAGCGATGTAACATTTCCAAATCCTCAAGAGCAGAGTTACTTTTTCACTTCTGGATAGTGTAAACACTGGCCAGAATTCAGCTCTTTTACCCTCCATTCAGTTGAAGCCTTAAAGTAGTCTTAGCAGCAGCATCACAGCTGAGAATACTTATTTAAAATATGTGTTCCCACCCTTTACAACACGGCACAGTTGGGTCTCAGACTCTAATTCCTGTCTAACACATTTCACATCATTAAGTTAACCTTAGCCTATAGTAAGTCATGCACAAAGGCGAATTAAGAACTCATTATTTTATCTTACACCCGTGCTCAATTGCTGTCTTCCCTGCATAATTGGGGTACTTTTCTCTAAGCTGAAAATGACAACTTCTTTATTTCCCACAACTTAGAAACATGGTGGACTGTAACATTGTATTATAGTGACTCTCATTCAGGAGAAATACCTTACACTGTATTCACCCGCTTCCACAGAGAGGTGAACTATACTCTTTGGTGACATAATGTATGGGGAAGGCTTTTCGTCTTCACTTAACTCTACTTAGCATATACTCTGGAGAAAGTGACCTTGAAGTTCCTATTTTTCTGGAAAAGTATTATAGACAATATCTAAATCTGGTTGTAGAAGTTTGGTTAAACGTATGAAGTTCATTAGTCACTGCTAGTAGTAGTCAGCGTCTACCAATCTAATTGGCTTCCACTGTGTGCTACTGATGCTCTGTTTGGAATAGCTCTTTTTTACTTAACCCTTTGTAACAAAACCAAGAGGCAACATGATGAAGATCACAGATGCTCCTTGAGCTTGCAAGCATTAAAAGCAAGCAAACCAAAAATACCAATGTATCAACCTTTTGGATTAGAAACTATGTTGAGTTATTCCAAAGCCCTGACCAACCATTGAGTCACTGTCTCAGTCCAGCAGAATGGGCCCACGCAATTGATTTCAATAAACAGTAATGAATAGCATACATATTTATCTCCTATAAAGCAGAATACTTTGAACTATGTTTTACTCTGTGAATTTCTTAGATCAAAGAAAGACTTGGCAAAAGAATTGAAAGTGTCTGTGCATAGAGAAGCACCATGCGGGATGCTGGGTGCCGTTAGTCCATAACAAGACTCTCTGGCATCTTGGGCTCTTGCCAAGTATCTGGGACTTCACCATCAATGTTCTTTATGTACGCTCACAATTTATTTGTATTACAAACTTGTAAGATGACTATGTCCTCAATCATTTCTTCATTGACTAAATACTTAAAATCTTCTGCGTTCCAAGTACTCTCCTCAATGCTGGGGAAACAGAAGCAAATAAGCAGAGAATGAATCTGCATTGCTTCCAGTTGAAGGCCCCAAAATTCACAAGTAGACACATAAGTTAATAGACGCAGTAAGATTATGACACAGACAATAAGAGAAATTAAACACCATCACATGGCAGGAAATAACTGTGAGCGGGTTAAACAGAAGGTCAGACAACTATATTGGTCAACATAGAAACTGATTTCAGAAAGTTCTAAAATGCCAGAAGTGAGCAGAGGGCTCAGTCACAAAGGCAAATGGGGAGAATGAGTATGCTATTGTAAGCAAAAATGGTCAGTGGGTGGGGTCTGACCAGGAGAGAGGGGCACCTGACTTCCTGCAGACAATGAACCTGTGGGGAGACTGAGAATTTATTCTAAATATTAAATGGGAATATTCCTGTGCAGGTGAAGACATGATTTACTTTGAGAATGTCACTGCCTGCTGAACATTGCCCAGTGCCAGGTGACAGGGTAAGGGGATGGCAGAAATTAAAGTTGGGAAGAGGACAGGATGATGAAAATTTCTACACTAGACAAGGATGACTTGATGAATGGCAATGAGTCAAAAAAAGATGTTATTCAAAACCTCATCTTCCAGAGAAGCAAACCAAGCTAGAGCGACAGCACCTAAAGTCTCATGGCTCCAAAGAAGAGGAATGAAGTTCTGGACCCATGAGATGAATCCCAGAGGCCTGGTTCATACTGACTGTCCTTTGTAGGCAGCACACAATGGTCATCACTGTTGTGCAGATTTCCCTCATTTTTGAGAACACTACCATGCCACACAATGTGCCCACAGCCACAGCTTTAGCATTTGCCAGAAAGCAGATGTTAATAGTACTAGCAATACTCCCATTTATTAGTTAACAAATAAGCAATTTCAATGGAATAGAGATTATTTTCTGATAACCTTTTCATAGCAGTCACTCTTTATTAGAAACAAAAGGTAGTTCTGAGGTCAGCGCACACGTTTGTTTTTCAGAAATGGCACTATTCTGATGACCAGAAAACCAAACAGCATCAGCACAACTGCAGAGAAAGTTGGATAAAACTAACTTGAAAGTTGTAAATGTGTAAAGAAAAATATGCATTGACTCTGAATCAAAGACCTGGTCATCAGATGACTTGGAGATCTCACCATTCTCATCAATGAGAGCTTAGAACCTCTAGATTCACAGTCCTTATTTCCTGGGGCTCTGGGCTTGCATTTTCCCAGCCTTCTCATCTTCCAGGTCACACCCTCTTAAACCTCAGTAGCCTGAGCTGTCCAAGTGAGGCACTGACCTTCATGGTTTTCCTAACTGATCTCTCTGTCTTTCTTCTAAGTAAATCATTCTTTGCCGAAAATACGGTACTTTCTGTGAGCCTCCAAGAAGCAATGAATTCCAGTGATTAATTCACCTTTCCAACACAATCACTTCAAAGATGCTTGCCCTTAGTTGGCTTTATAGTTTATTATCTCTTCTTTTGAAGCTAGCAAAGTTTAGTTTGCTTTAAGATAATAGTTCACTGTCTTGAATATTAATGAAGAAGCTCAAGTTGGAAACACATTACGGTGAGTACTATAATAAAGCAATCAAGGGTGTATAATATCCTCAACTTTATTCCAACATGCTGTTTGAACCAAGAAGTACCTATGGAGTGCCTATTGTGTGCTAATCTCTGCAAATCATATGAAATGCATAAAGTTCCTATTCTGATTTTCAAATTTCTCATTTAGAATTAAGAATTAGGATGTACATGTTAATTGGTAATTAAATACATTGCACAGTAGTGTAAGCACCAAATGAAAGGTGTAAGCAACTGCAGAAATCATCAGGGAGACCTCTCGGCAGTGTGATGACAGGCTTGGGACTGTCATGTGAGGCAAGGTACTGGCAAAGCACTGTTTGCTGTTTCCAAGATCTGACAGCTTCTACATATATTTAGAAATAGAAATCTCAAGAACTTCCCTTGAATCGATGTCATACAAATATGTTTTAGTTACAGAGAAGTCTAGCGTAAGATTTCTGGGTTAAGTTTTGAAAGGAAATTATTCATCCTCCAGCTTTACTTTTTCTCCATTGAAAAGGCTGGAGTGTAGACATTGCACAAATAATCTGGTTTGACTATGTGGAGAAGAGAAAAGTAGGAAGATAGGTCTGGCTGAGGACAGTAACCTGAAGGAATAATTGTGCAAAACTGCAACTTCCTGAACTATCTACCAGTCTCCACATTGCTACAGCAGGAGAATGACTTCAGAACCAGTGTGTTTGTGAGCTTCTGGCTTATAAAGACTTAGGCTGTTCCATAATTAATATAAGAGACGGAGGTTGTCAGTTAATGCTCACTGGTTTGCAGATAAATAAATAAAGAGAAAGGGTAGAGTCAGTTGATGCCAAAAGGTAGGAATGAAGAATCAAGCTAAGTTAAAAATTCTGTAGTCTAAAATGTTATTAAAGAGCCCAAATGCATTGGTGAGGGGAGAAAGACAGTCAACAGAGAGGAGAAACAGGAAACAGATAAGTGGGGAGGAGATTAATTTACACTACTACCAGACTATCACCCAAATAGTAAAAGGTGAAATATTACCTCGTAGTTGACTAAGGTAACTGCTATTATCAGACACTTTTCTAGGTAATGTTTTCAAGTTCTGGGTAGAAAAATACTTCTTTTAGGAGAATATATTCCAGAGTTGTCTGTACTGAGCAGGAGAATAAAGACTTAGAGGACAGGCAAAAGTATTGGGAGACAGGCTTAATACATATTTAGATATCAGAAGAGGATATTGGTCCTCTATAAAGAATTAGAAACTCTGGAATAGCATCCTAGTTGAGGATGGGGGAATCAGAGCAATTTCTTAGAGTGGTTTATTATTCTAACAAATCTTTATTGAAGTTTTACTGCATAGCCAATATGTTGAGATTAATCTCATTGGTCATACAAAATGAATAGGAACCTCTCCCAGTGTAATCAGAAGAGAAAGAATGGGCAACTCTGCATTGCAAGACCATGGTAACTGAAGAAAAAATAGGAGTAGTCATGTTTATTTTAGCCTAAAATATTGTGTTCCACAACTTTTAATTGAGTAGAACTGATAACTCCTAAAAGATGTGTCATGATCGAGACTTTATCCCCCAGTCTGACTCATATTCCTTTCCTGAGGAAATGCCCATTTCTATGTTAGGGAAAATGCAAATTACATTAGAGCCTTCATTTGGGGAAATCTAGGCACTGTACAAAATGATAGGCAGGGACCAATTTGTCAGCACAGTGACGAATTCTCACACTTATTTTCACATTTATTCTACATGATTTTGCTGTGGTCTCTACAACTGAACTGCTAGTCATCAAAGAACCTTAAATGAGTAAATGACAAAGAAAATGGTAGGCCATGGATCCCTCTGAGTTTCTTATTGTACGAGTTATGAGGCAGGAGAACAAGTGTGCAAAACAGGCTGATGAAATGAGCACAACCTACCCATAATGGAGCTCCTGGAAGGATGCAGACTAGGGACCAGTCACAGACTGCTAGAATAAATTCTTGTGAGAAATCAGGAAAGTTTTTGATAGGATGGCCTAGATCTGACTTCAGTCTTGGAGCAGAAGATACAAAAGATGGCTCCCTTTAAGTGCTTGACTGATGTGTCCTTCTTTGAGGATGGATGGCTCTCACTCCCTAGATTGTAGTTTTTCTCCAACTTTTAATTAGCTCACTCACTGCCAAGCATGTTTCTTTTATTACCATTAATACATGTCAAGCCGCACTTTCTTTGGCATTGTTTTGCCCAATTCTTTATGTGGAAAAGGAAGGATCTAGAATCTCTAGAAGAAATCTCTCTGCTCCAGCATATAGTAACAATGATCCTCTTAGAAGGCTCATCAGGAAAGAGATATGTAGATTGGATAAAAGTTCAGATCTAAATGCTCCCTTTATATCTAAATTAGAATCCTTGCAGATCTAATTAATTAAGACAAGGTCATACTAGAAGAAGGAGGGCTCTGAATCTAATGACTCTTGTTCTTATGAAAAGATGAACAGAAACAGAGGCGTGGGCAGGAGTCAGGACAGAAGAAATGAAGCTAAGCAGAGAGGAAACAAGGAAAATGAACTGCCAAAAATTGTACTTTTGTACTTTAAAGAAGAACTACAACTGCAGAAGACAAACCTGATTCATTTACTTGATTTTTTTTTCTGCTCCAAAAACAGCAAACCTAGGCAACTTCCTTTTTTCTTTTTGACACAACCACATTTGCCTATTCTCTCTTACGAGCAAATGGTTCTCTTTCCCCATAAAGGGGCCGCCTTTTGGCATTGTCTATAACAACAGGACAGTTTCTCATAGTGGTGGACAATGGTATCTGACCCATTAAGACTAAGACTGATCTCAGCCTTCGATAATCTCTTAGATTATCTCACTCCACTGACTTCTACCTCCCAAAATGCATAAAAGTCCCCAGTTCCCAGCTATGTTGTGCTCCAATTCCTTGAGCATCTGTGGTCCACTCCTGAGTGCATCCTGTATCTCCTTCTAATCTTTCTCTTGCTTCTTTGACTGTTGCATCCTAAAAGTTCTTTTCCATGGGACATAACCAATTTGTGCACTTCTGTTAAAGGGGTGGATTAAATTCCTTATTTCATCCTCAAGAACCTCCACACCGAGTCTGTGACAAGCAGAAAAGACAGGAAAAGAGAAGATGAGGTGCTGGTGGAGGGAAGGAATGGAATGTTTTATCTACAACTTTCAGGATGACAAGGACTTCTCGGAGACATCAGAAACTGAAAAAGGCAGATGTGGATTCTTCCGTTGTAGCTTCTACATTGTGGTTTCGGATTTTTTCAATTCCAAAACTGATAGAATATAATGTTGTTGCTTTTTGTCACTTGGAAACAGCAGCTCTGGAAAGCCAATACAGGTAAGAAGAAAGAGGTATTAACTTGGATACTTCTACAAACCCTCATGGTACTTAACTAAAGGGATCTTGGGTATGATGCTGTGAGGACTCCATGTAGGAGAAACAGAAACACAGGGGTTCGTCATACGTAACATCAAATGCATCTTCATGCTTGGTTGGTTGTGGAGATTGATACTCAAATTCATTTTTAAATGAAATTTTAAAAGATGGCTGATTTATTATATGGGGAATGCTGAGCAGGATGGAAACTTTTGAGTTGAGGATTAGAAAATTGCTCTAAATGGGTGTTTCCTTCTCTGATAAAGAATTCAAATTTAAAGCACTCTACAGAGAGAGAACTGAGAAGATTCTGCACTTTCAAGCTTTGAGGTTCAAGTACATGCCTGAAACCTATATTCTTTGTCAGTTACTTTAATTTTTTTGAACTGATCATATAGACTAAGGTCATGTTATTTCACTATGACCACTATCACCACCACCACCACCACCACCACGACCACCACCTCTACCACCACCACCACCACCACCAC
>PVKA01000012.1:5514-119934 GCA_004027165.1 Ctenomys sociabilis | reverse complement strand
GTTCACTTCCTTGCCAGATACCAAAGTGAGAGGAAGAGAAAGTGGCCATGGAGCCACAAACTCTTCACAAAGAGTTCTTCACATCAGGCTGTGTGTGAGCTGGGATAGAGCCTGTAACACTGGGCCTTGAAGGTCATTCTACATCCAGAGCACAACAGAAGTCTTCCAGAGCATTTAGGCAGGCACTATTTTTAAGGCACTTAAGTATGCTTAAAGAATAATGAAATAGTAAAATGATATTCCAGGAAGTAGAAGTTGCTTTTAATAGTTTACTTAATGGATTATGAGTATATTGGTACAACTGCATTGGAAGATAAGACTGTTACAGACTAGTTAGTTAGCTAATTAGCAGGCAGCAAGCCAAGGGAGTGACCTCAGACATGGTTGGGTAATATGAATTAAAATAAGAAGGGGTGGACTGAGACTTGAGACCTACATAGAAAGTAGCTCCATCCTGCTGAAGGCGGTGAAGCCATTCCCTAAGTTCCTGAGTTTTAAAGAATTTAAATGCAAAATTGAGAATTCCTTTAAAGTCTATATGCAGAATAACTGACTGAGAGAGCTGAAGTTCCAATTGCCCATTTTAAATCTGCAGAGACATCTATGATAGGTGGCCACTTAACAACTGAGCAAATCCAGTCCTCTGCTTATACCAGAGAAGTTCTGCAGCAAGGGCTGGCGGACAACACCCACGACCTCTCACAAACTTGGAACTTTTTCTATTCTTCATTTCTAAAAAACACTCTGTGAAGTCACTCCTTTTGGCCCACACTTCATTCATCAACTCTATGATATAAAGAGCATACACGGTTTGTTTGACGATAGTAGCTGTTTCACTATTGCATTTCTAAACATGAAATGTAAAGCAAATGAACTTCAGGTCAAATACCACTGCTGTGGTCTCGCCTGCTTCCACCTGCCGTGGAAGACTCTCCTCCTTCAGGAAAACTACCTTCAGAATCAGATCCATGGATCCCTGTGCCCACTTCCATCCTGATTTTTAAACATGGTCCAAATGTGACAGAATAAGGATAAGAATGTGGTAGAAATATATAGGAAATGATATGAATGTGTAAGAAATATATAGGAGATGATACATATTCATATATATATATATTCACTGTATGAAATATACATATATATGTCTATATTTTTTTTTTGTTGTTGTTGTTGGTTTTGCAAAACTTCCACCTTACTCCTAGGTCACCTCCCACCTTCCAGGACTAGAAATGTACTTACTAGTTTGAGGTGAATCCACAGCAACCTCAAGTAAGGATTTTTGTTTTTGTTGTTTTAATAGCTAAACTTGATCAAACACCAAAAAATTGTTCTGGTGCCAAAAAAAGTGACAGTAATATTTTCCCAGGATGAAAATGTGCTTTTAGCCAACAGTCAAATGGAAACCTGCATTAGCAGATAAAGCACTAATCATCTCAACTCTAGGATGGCTGTTTTTGTCAAAGACAAATTCCTGAATAAATAGAGTTTAGTAATGTACTCACAAATAGTCTATTCATATGAGAAAACCAATCACAGGAGATCATTCAGGAAAATTGGCAGAATCTGGATAAACAAGTCCCAGGCCCCTGCCTACTCCCAAAATGAATCATTTGTTATACCCAGGAGAAGGTGGAATCTTCAGCCGAGTAAGGGTCAACAGCAGTGCTGTGTGCTGGGGCCCACGTTTACGGCTGTGTGCACCCTCTGCCTGGCCAAGGAATAAAAAGATGGAGCTACGTCAGCATTATCATTCCCCTGACCTTCCTGAGTGGAGCCATCCCAGCGGGGGAAAAATACAGTAAGGCAAGAAAAGGGAAAATTAAAATGTTAAAACTAGATTACAGTTCATTTGTGACCTTTAAGAAAAAAATTAAACCTTACCATCTTAGGCTGGAGTTGACACCACAAAGTCTGACAGCTGTAAAGTTATAATATTTTTTTTTTCCTGAGTGGCTTTCTACCAAAATCTTAAGCAATAAGCAGACCCTCTGTGTTACTTGCTGGCTGACAGCCAGAGAAAATTCAGAATTTTGATCCGTGCTTAACTATTGGAAGAAATTTGCCTGGAATTTCAGAGCATCCTTCTCTTGTATAAGCTATTTGCTGTGTTCGTTAGAGTCAGTTCCTGTTGGCAATGCAAAATGATGCCAATCCAAAGTTACACAAGGATATTCTCTTCTCTCCATTTCCATGTTGGTTTACTAAGTGAATACAGGGCGACAAGCAGACTTTTGAAGGCACAGCTGTTATGATAAGAATACCTCAAGAACTTCTATACCAGGCATGATGGCAAGTGTCAATGTATTCCAACCACCTAGAGCGTTCAAATTTAAAAACCAAAATGTGATTGTTGTTAGAGCAGGAATTCAAACCCTAAAGACATGCTGCAGCTCTGAAAGGATTTTATTGTCCCTAAGAAAAGAAACCCTGATGTTTTCCGGGTGTCTTTAACCTTGACAATAAGCAAACAAGCAAACAAATCCACACAGGATTTTATAACAATTAAGTATTTCTTCTGCTCTAAACCAAATGATCTTTCTACTTGGTGGAAGGGAAAATACATACATATTTTTAAGGTCTTTGACACGTCTGGGTAATCAGCTTTCAGCTCGTGTAGAGTACTTTAATTCTCAAATATTCCATTATCCCTTTATTCACTAAAAGCTACATAAATATGTTTCTGATAAATTTTAAGCAGCCACTTCATTTCTACCATTTCTACAGATTAAATCATCACAAACAAAACTATTTAATCTCTAGATTTAAACTCGGGCTAGAGGTAATTTTAAGATATTTAAAAATTCTTCTTATGACTAGCAAGGAAAATGATGAATGATATATGCAGATATTTTCCCTACTCTTGGTAATATTTTTGAACAACAGTGCCTGTTGAAGTATCTTCCACTGTCATGAAGTGTTATATGCTTCAAGAATCATTCCTAGCTATGTTGTTCATACTGTAAGTATCACCTAACACGGTGCTTTCAATACCTATTAAGCAATACATATCAAGTGTTGACTTAGCTTCTATCTTTTGTTTTATTTTTAGGACCTCAGTAATAAGGCTAACTATCCATCTGATTATAAAAAAGTATTCTGCTTAATACTATATATGTTTGCAGTCCCCAGCGCTTCCAGCCCCTGCATATAGTCGGTATAGGTGCACAGCACATCTTCATTTTGTTTCTTTTCATTCCCTTTCTCTCTGCTTTTCATTTCTTATTCCATGTCCTGATTCTCTTCCCATTGAGAAAGTTCTATCTCCTCGCTTCCTAGTACCTATTTTATTTGAGTCTTTATTTATAATTTGGGTTTTTCCACAATGACGTATTGAATGATGCCCTGACTTCCTGTGTAGAACGTCATTAAAGGGCAGTGAAAATTAACATGGAGATTACCTAGTGTCAGAATTAACTTTGCAGAAGCTGCCAAATACATTTACAATCTGATTTTATGGAATATCTATTAAAATGAGAAAAAAAAAACCCTCAGTGGTTTCTGCAGAATCCCATTTTCTTAATAGGAAATTGATGAATGACAGCATCTGGCAGGAAGAAAAAAGCATATGGTCTAACTAACTGTTTCTATAGAGGTTAAAAACAGCTTTGGAATTTCTCTGGTTGCCATTATGATTGACAGACCATCAAATAAATCATTCACTTTTCTTCCCCCCTCCAGTGGTCCCATGTACTGACAGAGACGCAAGGGAAAAATCAGCGGTGTGGTGCAGGAGAAATTAGACATGCAATGCCCATTAACATAAATGGATTTTTTTGCACCTAATTCCCTACTTGCCATGCAAAAATCTACCCGCAGGACATGGAGTATGCATGTTTTCTTGTTCTTTCTATTTATAATTTTTAATTATTAATTTCATATATAATTGGTTTCTTTAGAGAATGAAATGCCTAGTAGGTTATCTTAAAACACTATTTTGGAGTCTTGGGCTTGATACTGTGAAAAGATGGGCTGATATTGAAAGATGTTATGGTATGTAATACACACAATGAAAATTAAACTGAGAGGTTTGGAATGAAGTTGGGCTAATTAAACAACTCTCAGTGTTTAAATTCTCGCTCCTTCCTCGGGGGTGCCCTGCCAATCATCTTATCTTGGGGGACTGCTCTGCTCTGCCCTCACCTCCAGACTCAATTAGGAAATGCAACCCTTCAACATTTGTGAAATATTTTGCTACAAAAATAAAATACCAGTTTGTGTATTTTAACTCACTTTATTTTTCCCTTTCACTCCATCTCTCTCTCTCTCTCTCTCTCTCTCTCTCTCTCTCTCTCTCTCTCTCTCTCTCTCATTCTTTTCAAAGTCTGTTTACCCAGCACTGGGGAGGATGAAAACAGGAGGATCACTATGAGTTGGAGTTGGGTAGTGAGATCTTGTACCACATACATTAAAAAGTCAGTTTGAAGCCTCATAAGAGAACCTTACTAAGCAGAGGTCACCTGTCTAGTGTCGCCACTGCATGTTCTAGAATCTCTTCTGCCCATCCATCTCATTCAGCCTAGACTATCCTTGTAGATACACTTGCCAGGTTCTTGCGGCCTCAAAAAGAAGCTTTGTTGTTTGAAGAATTTTATTTGGGGATCTGAATTCCAAGATGGCTCCACCTCTTGCAGAGTGACTTCTGGAACTGAGTTCTCAAGATGTCACAGCTTCCTTTCTGTTGTCACTTCTTTCACGAGTTGTTGGGGAAGACACCTTCTGTGGTGTGACAGCACTTAGAGACACCCATAGAGTACAGGGCCACATGGGGCACAGGAGGAAGGCTCCTGCAGCTATGTACCAACCATGGGAGCTAGAAGTTTGGAAGTGAGTCGCCCATCTCAGTCAAGTCTTCAGGTAACTACAGCTTTGGCCAAAGCCTTGCCTGTAGCTTCCTGAGAACCAGCAAGGCAGAGTCACTGGACTAAGTCACATCTGAACCCCATCACCAGAATCTGTGAAGTTATCAGTATTTACTGTCGTTTTAGACTGCTCAGCTTGAGGTGATTTATTTTTATTTAGCACATTTTATATATAATAGGTAGATGACTACCATAGATAGTGTTTAAGTCTTTTGTTTATTTTTATCATACTCACTGAAGACTTGGAAAAATAAGTGAAATCACCT
Organism: Ctenomys sociabilis; assembly: GCA_004027165.1. Lineage (NCBI taxonomy): Eukaryota > Metazoa > Chordata > Mammalia > Rodentia > Ctenomyidae > Ctenomys > Ctenomys sociabilis. Next base: position 114,809 of record PVKA01000012.1, on the reverse strand, counting down.
TTTCAGATGATAGCAACTCCAGGTCAATGTAAATCTTCCTGATTCTTGCTTTTGTCAGTTTATCTTCTGAGTTCTTTAAGGCTTTGGGCCTTCTCTACCTCCACACCTTCCTGGGTCAAGCCCTCAGCCACTGTCACACTGTGATCCCCTACGCTCTATGCCAATATTTCTAATTACCTTATGCTCATCTTTCCCCAAAGACATAAAAACCCCTCAGACTAAAGCATCAAAAGTAAACACTTCATTCATCATTTTTACTCAGATTTGTTTTATCAAAATTCATTTCCTCTTACCTAAGGACCCTGGAAACCACTCAGAGTTCCAAGTTGTAAACCCAACATGTTGTATGTTAATCTTTGTCACATAGAATGGTGAACCCATCAGTTCCCCGCTTAAGATTCCTTTAGAGCTCTCTAGTCTTAAGACAGAGCAACTCTAAACCTCCAAGCATGAAGCCAAAGATGTACTCACCTGCCCAGGACATACATTTTTTTTTAAATTTGTTTCAATAACTCTAGTCATATTTACTCCTACTGAGCAACCTGCTAACTGATTCATACTCCAGAGGCCTGTGAACATGCTTTTCTGACTCCTGTGAATGCCTCTTTCTCTCGGTGATTCCTTATCCCCTGGGCATTTACACTGCATATAACAGAAGGCATCCCAACTCTTCAGACTAATCTCAGTAAAGCGACCTCTGCTTTCTTCAGCTGTGCTACACCTCCTCTACTTAAGTCCACAGAGTTTTTGCCTTCTTCTGCTTTATATAATACTGCATTTGTCCACGCAGGTATATTCCATCAATCTGACTTTCTATAAAGAATGTAGAAATAAACTGTATTTACTCAGTTTCATAGCTATTCCAAAATGCTCATTGACTTTTCTACTGCATGCCAGTGATATCTGGGAGGTGAAAATGATAGAGAAATCAGCAAGTCAGACACAATCTCTGTTCTCAAGAAGCATATAAACTAGAGACATGTAGCATAAAATTATGCTTGTAAATGCACAGTAGGTCATACGGTAATAAATGGTTGCCAAGAAAACTGTGAAGATGTGAGTTTAGAATGTGTACATTCTGGTATAGGAGGAGTGCTATAATTTAATACATGATAGTCAGTTAAGGCTTCTTCTATAATGTGACTTTTGAAGAAGCATCTAAAGGGAAGGAGAGAAGCAAGGTATAAGGGGAACAGCAAGAGCATCCCAAGGAGAATGAAACAGCATGAATATCCTTAAGCTGGAGAATACGTGATATCCTCCAGGAGCTGCAGGAGCTCTGTGTGGCTGGAGCAAAGGAACTGAGAAGGAGGCTGGGCAGGAAGGCAGAACAGTGCTGTGGGAAGTGTCTGGCCGCATCTTGCAGTCAGAGTAAGAAAGGGCCTTGATGGGAAGCTGCACAAGGCAGGTCAAGAGAGCTATGAAAAGAAGAGGGTTGAGAATAACACAAAGTCTTAATTATTCTTGATACATTTCCTCAATAATTGCTCCATCATAGGTGCTCACAGATATCAATTATTAAAGCAGTGGAGCCAATCTACACATCATTCTCAGAGTATATTTTAGTGAGCTTATGTTTTTTTTTTAATTGCCAACTTTAGCACCAGACCAAGAGATGCAAGTTTAATTTGACAAAACTAAGTGAAAAATATGAATATTTCATGATACATCCATCCGTGAATCTCAAATATTTTTTGTTGGTTATAAAAGATACTATTTACTAATTTGTATTGTAGCTACTTGATCTTCCTCGGTAGTCTTACACTTGGGGAATTGTTTCCGGAGTGCAGATCATTCAAAACTCCAAGTAGAAGCAATTGAATTTATATTTATTGTCAACTTTATCTCACTTAATAATCAAACTAAATATTCAGGATATGCAAGGTTCTAGTTTGGTTCAAAAATATTTATGAGCTAATTTGTTTTTATGACTATCATATGAGTTTAGCATATTATACCAAATCCTTGAACTTAGTTTGTCATATACTTCTGTTTCACTTATTTATTTTTTTGTATTTTAGGGAAGAGTCTACAAGGTGTTCAGGGTCTCACTACTAGATTGGACTCATAGTGATCTGCCTGTTTATAGCCTCCCAAGAGCTGGGATTACAGATGCGTGCCACCACACCCAGTCTCAGTGTGTCCCAGGGTTGGGCCTGGCACGCCAGGCCCAGAGATTGAAACCCAGGCTCCTGTGTCTGTTTGGAGGCACTGTAACCCAACGAGCTATTTGGCCAGCCCTTCTGTTTCATTTAAAGAAACTAATATTTTTCTTTCTAAGATGCAAGAATGCTGACATAGGGACATACACACTGTTTCTTCCCTTGACATGTCACTTTTTTTTCCCCAAGTAGTAAGTTTGAGTTTTCTAAACCCAGTTCCTATATGTCTAACAGAAATTTCAGAAAATCTGTATACTGTTTTCAACTCTCCAACTAAACCACTTGGTACAACCACAGGTTGATGGATCCAGAGGTACAGAGCCACTCTCTGGTCTAGGACAGCTCTGAATTAGTTACATAGTCTTCAGACTTCTATTGGAATCAGCTAAAAAATTTCTCTGTTTGATGCGTATCTGTGCTTTATTTCCTTTCCTTCCATCTACATTTTGAACCTTCCAAATACCTTTTCTTATTTGATGCCCTGAGCTGATACGTATGTATAAGAAACATATGTCTCTCTACCCTGACCCTATTTTTAATTTTTTTAATGTATTTGGCACCAGGTCTCACTATGCAGCTTGGAAGTGTAGTTATCTTCCTGTTTTTAGCTTCTGTAGAGCTGGGATTACAGGTGTGCGCCACCATGCTAGGTCTCAGGGGCCATTCAGCATCTCTGAGGGTGGAGCCAGCATGGGATGTGGTACTGGAGACTGAACCTTGGTCTCTGTGCTTAACTAAGCAGGTGCTTGGTGTGCTGAGCTATCTTACCAGCCTTCTCGATTGTCTTTTCTTGAGGTACTGTACAGATTTACAGTACAACAGTGTCTTTGGTAGGGCTATATTCTAATCCATTTATACAGTACTCATTCTTCTGTCTTGTCTTCAAGAATATCAAAGATTGTTTATTTCATTTACATTCTAGTTATTCTAAGAAAGGAATTCACATTAGTCTAATACAAGATCATAGAAAGACCTTAGATCTTCCTAACATCTTAGAAAACAGTATGCCTTTCTTATAAACTTTTCTAAGTGCTGAAAGATCTTAGAATTGTGGACCACATGCTCAGTGACATGGAAAAGCTTAAAGAAGCTCCATCTTTCAAATTCAGAATTGCATTTCTTGCCTGCTGTGAACTTCATTCATTACTATTTAGCATGCCTGTACTCTTACATAGTACTAATGACAGACTGTCAGGTCGAGTGTTAATTCTGGCACACACACAGAATGCTAACTTAGACAAGCAAACGATTTCTCTGCATCCCATTTCTATTATATGAAAATTGAGCCAGATACCCAAAAGTCCACAGGTAAGCATGTGGTGTGAAGAAGGCTATTTTCAGGAAAGATGTCATTTTTGTTCTTTATTCTCAGCCTAGTTTCAAATATATTTGAAATTATGTGAACATGAACATTATAGTTATAAATAATAAACATAGAACTACTAATATAGGCAGAACACAACTGTAAATGCATTTTGATATGTATATATATATATATACACATAATTTTACAATATCAATTAACCACAGACTAAAAATGAACATGAAGCTCTGAAATTAAATGCACACATGGTAGAACAGTGAGTCCATTTTCACTTTTACTAACTTTTAGAATAGTTCTGAGACTTTTTGTAGCACAAATAATATGCTAATATATTCATTTTTGTAGAAAAAATATTTAAAAGTTTCCCTTCAACTGGTAAGTCTTAACTCCTTTGGGTAAAGGTAGCTTGACAACAAGCTTCAGGAACAAAGATTTCAGATCAAAAATACAGAGCTTTCAAAATATTTTACCAAAGTCATTAAACTTACAAAGAACCACAGCATAAAACTGTAGAAACAAAAATAAAGCCTGTGGAGGGGATAAGCCTGATGTCCAGAGATATATTCAAAAAGTCTGACATTGACATGATAGTATTCAAAATGTCCAATTTCAGGCTGGGGTGATAGATTGGCAGGCTCAGTGCCTGCCTGGCAAGAGCAAGGACCTGGGTTCGATACCCAGTACTACATGCCACGCTGGCCCAGGACTCCAGGATCACTGTGCCACCCCAAAACCGGGTGTGGTGGCGCACGCCTATGATCCCAGGGCTGGAGAGGCTGATGTTTCAGAGGATCACTACATCGCTTCTCGGCCTTTTGGCTAAGATCATGTGCAGAGGATCACTACAAGTCTGAAAAGAAGCCCAATTCCCAAATAAGGTGGACTAATTCACAGAAGACCTCAATAAGAACTGTCCTACGAAAAGTGTAGATAGTAGGCTCGCTGAACAAAAATTTCTAGCCATCTTTCTAAATATAGTTGGAGAGATAAAAGAAGATATGGGCGAAGAGTCCAAAAGAATAGAACAGAAAATTGCATAATGGTGTGTGAATAAGCAGAGAATACCAGTGCAATACTAAAATTAAATAAATTAATAAATAAATGGAATAGCACAAAACTTCTGAGACTAATAGAAGCCAAAATAGTATGATATTAGCTTTAAAAACAGAAACATAGGCCAAAGGAACAGAACAGAGGCCCCAGAACTGAACCCATATATAAAGGCAATTTGCTTCGCACAATGGTGCCAAAAGCCTATCCTAGACAAAGGTCATCCTCTTTAATAAATATTGCTGTGAAAGCCAGATATCTGTGATTGAAACTTGGCCCTTAATTCTCACCTTGTACAAAAAAATCCCTGAACATGGATTGGAGACTCTTAGTTACTTTTCTCATTGTTGAGACAAAATACCAGACAACCAAAGCTAAAGCAGGAAATGTTTATTCAGCTCACAGTGTGTAGAGGTTTTGGTTCATAACTGTCTGGCTCAAAGGCAGGGTGCTGTGGCCACAGGCATCACAAAAAAAGAAGTTTGTGTCTGGAAGAAGGTAGCAAGAACAGAAAGGGACTGGAGCAGCTCTTTCTGCCCCTTTTGTCTCACCCAGGCAATTTAGGATGGGTGGCACTCACACCCTTCATCCTAATGAACCTTGAGCCTAACGCTGCACCATGGATCAATCCCAGCCTCACACACTCTAGATCCAGCACATCTGAAAATCCCCACTGTTCCTGCATGAAGCTTTGGAGGAACATCTAGATACAAGATACAACTGAGACCTAAATAAAAGAATTGGAGCTTGGATTGCACTGCCAAAAGGCTCAGGACACTTAGGATGCTGGTACAGGCAAAAAGTTTTTGGACATATCCTCAGGCAACAGGAAACAAATAAATAAAAATAAACAAACTGGATAACATCAAACTAAATAGCTACTGTACATCAAATCAATTAAAAGTACATTTAACAAAATGGGAATAAAAGATCACAAACTATGCATCTGAGATAGGATAAATATTCAGAATTTTAAGGAATTTAAAAATTTTTACAAAAAAAAGGTAACTATATTTACAGTGGGCAAGTGATTTGAACTGACACTTTTCAAAAGAAGAAATACAACATGTAAAAAATCTAAGAACATTAGAATATCACTAGCCATGCAAATCTAAGTTTACAATGCCATATCGTCTTACCCAAGTTAAAGTGACTATATCCAACATGCCTAAAAAAGGGTACTGGAGAAGGTATGGAGGAAGGGAAACCCTCACATTCCTATTCTGGGATTTGCCACTATGGAGAAAAGTGGGCCAAGCCTTCAAAAACTAAAAGCACATCTGCCATTTAGTTTTTCTCACTACCCACTCTTGGTTTTATATCCTAAGGGCATGAAAGGCAAGCATAAGAGGTATCTGTATACTTGTGTTATTGTGACTCTGTTTATAATAACTAAGATATAGAGTTATCCTAGATGCCAATCAGAAGATGATTAGCTAAAGTATATATATATATACTTTAGCTAATATATAACTTTAGCTAATATATATAACAGAATTCAATTCATATATATATAATATATATATATATATATACTTTAGCTAATATATAACTTTAGCTAATATATATAACAGAATTCAATTCATATATATATATATATATATATATATATATATATATATATATATGAATTGAATTCTGTAATTTGAACAGAAATCCTGTTAAATGAAGTAAGCCAGATTAGCGGCTTACTCGTCATATATGAAAGCTGAAAATGTTAATGTGACTTTTGAATGACAAAAACTGGAGCTTAGGACAGCTGAGAGAAAAGGCAGGCAAAGGCTGGATGCAATCAGTGTGTAGTGTATGTATGTTTTGAAATATTACACAGAACTGCATTAGTGTGTACAGAGGAGGGTAAAAGTACAGTGTTTAAGTAAAATAATTTATGACAATGAAGGATACCTTGCCCTTAATCGCCTTCAAATATCCTCCCTTGCTTTGAACACCCACACGCTATCCTTCTTGTCTTTTGTGGCAGCAGTTCTGAAATCATCTTTGTTGAGAGTCTTTATTCGGCCAATTGTGACTGCTTCACTGTTCTGATTAACTCAAAGAGTTTATGTCTATTTCTGTCAAAACCTATAGCAAGTCCCCATCTACCTTGTTCACTTGGTCTGGGTCTACATGACTTTTGGCTTATTTCCAAAATGACCATGAGATAGAAACATTTTGAATTGATTCAGAACTCTGAGGCAGAAATGACAGTCCAACTAAAGACACGCATGAAAGAAGACTTCTGGAATTGCTTCTGGAAGTGGTAAAAAGGACGAGAATATGCATGTGTTGAATGTCATCAGGTATATTAGGAGGCATATCCTGAGGGAAAGTAATGCCAATGTGTCTTTTATTGCAATAAATTATCTTTAAAATTAAAACATTCACCCTATTTTGTGATCATCTATTGTGGAATTAGTATACACTGTCAGAAATAAAATAATTTAAATCATGTTGCAAAGGAGAAATTCTGGGACTTAAAAGTCTTACCAATCAAACTGAAAAATTCATTATAGAATTTCAGTGGTACATTTGACGGAGAAGAAAGACAATCAGAACAAATTCTCTGTGAACATGGAGAAAATGAACAGCAAGTATTCAGCACTAGGAACAGAAAAAGAAATGAACTTGGTTGGAAATAGTCAAAGAGAGCTGCATGGTACAATCATGTGCACATAGTTCATAGTATGAACTGCAGGGAGGAGGAATAAATAAAAAGAATATTTGAAAATGTAGTGATGAAAGCCTTCTTAAACCTGACTTTTACAAAACTCATCAATCTATACATTTGAGAAGCCCATTGAACTCCAGGAAGCACAATGGCAAAGGTAGAGACACCAAGACACATTGTAAGTAGCCAAATTATCAAAGACAAAGAAGAAAAGCAGGAAGAGAGATGCTCCTTGCCATGTATAGGATTTCCTCGATGGGACTGACAGTGGATAGCTTATCAGAAAACACACAGATCAAAAAGGAAAGGGATGGAATTTTTAAAGTGATAAATGGAAATATTGTGTCAACTGAGAAAATTATAGCCAGCAAAAATACTGTATTTCATAAAGTGAAAGAGAAATGAAGACATTTCAGGTAGGAAACTAAGTCTGACAGAGCATAATTATTATTACTTGCCCTACAAGTGCTGAAAATACCCCTTCTCATTTAAGTGAACAGATGCCAAGTAAAAACTTAATATTATATGATGACATAAAGAGTCCTGGCAACACACAGAACTGAAATTTTCTGGATACAAAATTAGACTTAGATGATCCTAAACATATTCTGTACTGTATGGTCCTATAATTTTATCCCCCCAAGTTCAAGTACAAGAACATTGCAGTGAAGAGAATTAAGCACAATATGCTGTTTATTCTACTTTACTATGTAAGAAGATGTTATACCTAATAGTTTTTATTCATTTTTATTACTGGGGAGTATAATTGCACTAGAACAAGGATAGGAGAAGTCTCTAAAGGCAATGACAAAAACCTCAAACCGAATTCAATGTAACTTTACAAATGTATAGTTGTTTAAAATAATGAGAGATAAGGGAGAAAATCACCAAATTATGCTTTTCTTTAGTATTATCTATATTTCCTCCAAGGAAGAAAATTAATTAATTTTATAATTATAATTAATTTTATAATTATAAAATTGTTATTTCAGGGGCCAGGGATATGGTTCAGTAGAATAAGAGCTTGCCTGGCAAACACAAGGATCTGAGTTCAATCCCCGGTTCTGCTAATAAATAAATAAATAAATATAAATATTATTTCAACATTTCCTCTAATAAATTCATAGCCTATTATGTTTATGCTTAATTTTCTTAACCCATGAGGAATTTGTTCTGGAACTATGAAAATGAGCAAAACTTTTCAAAAGAGTACATTTTTTGCCAACATTATAGCTGTTCAGTTCCTCTACCTCCAAGGTGAAAACACTTCAAAATGGTAGTAAATTTTAAAATTATAGAAGGTCATTTCTGCCACTATGACATTTTGTGCTCTGTTGTCAGGCATGAGCATTGTTTTTATTACAGATCTTAAAGCATGTTTTAGTAGGATTTATGACAAGTCTCCCCATGTTTATATTTAATTGCTTTCTACTCTTAAATATTTGTTTCTGATGAATTGTAAAATTAACTTCTCAAGTTTCCATTAATATATAGAAGTGGGGGCCGGGGAGATGGTTCAGTGGAATAAGCGCTTGGCAAGCTCAAGGGCTACAAGGGCTTGAGTTCAATCCCCGGTTCTGCAAAAAAAAAAAAAAAAAAAAAAAGAATATATAGAAGTGGGATATTGATTTGAAATGCACTCAGTTTATAGATTCTTATTAATATTGAATCATTACATCCAATATATATCCTTGTCTCTTCATTTACTGAAAGTGTAAGCAGGCACAGAGGTGGTGGTTAGCAGATTCAGGGGCTAGGGGTTCAATCCCTGGGCCTGTCCTGCAGGCCCCATACTGCAGGCACACTGAGGTGGCAATTGAGACTGGTTGTGGTGGCACTTCCCTGTAATCACAGCTCTTGGGAGGCTGAAAACAGGCAGATCAGTGCGAGTCCAATCTAGCAGTGAGACCCTGAACACCCTGAAGACCCTTCCCTAAAAAAAAGTGGATTGTGATCTATTGAGAACGGGAAAGAAATTGCTGAAAAGAAGAGAACAACTAAGATGGGGGAAAGGAGAAAAGAAGGAAGGGGAAAATGGTATTTTTTTTTTTAATACACAGGATGGCTAAGATCATTGTACTACTAATTTCTATAATTCATTGAAAGAAACAGCACTTACATTGTTTGATTCATTCTCGTAATCTCAACAACTAATTTGAATATTGCAATATTCACTATAATAATCATTGTTAATTTCCTCATGCCTTACATTGAAATGCTGCATCATTTTTATTGCTCTCTCTTTAAAAATAAATAACAAAGAAAATGTAGTTGTCAAAATAAAATCTCAATCCCTTTATTTCTGTGCATTGTTTTGGCAATTCGCTCAATCATTCTAGGGAGATAAAGACTCCATAATTTAATCCATACAAAGCTTTTTTAAAAACTGCCCAGTACCCTGCAAGTACCTCACTGAACTATTAAAAAAATTCCTCTAGGAAAAATTTTAATGCTATTTATTTACAGAAAATAAAACAGAGAAAAATTGAGTTAGTGACCAATTATTTTCTCCACTGAGCACCTGAATGCCCATTTATAGAATGATACCAGCAGGTTCCTCTTTTGTAGCCTTTATTTGCATATTATGTAGGAACAACAGGTGTGTTCAGGCATCTGCCAGGTCTAGATTTCAGTGGCAGGCCTGCTATGGGTCTAATTAAGATTCCTAATCTTTTTTCCTAATAATACCTACCTGCAATGTTTCTATGAGAATTCAAAACAACGTAACATACTAATAACATTTATTAGGCACTTAGCATGTACCAGACATGTTAGACATCCTGCTCCATTATTATGGCAATCAAAAATGTTAGATCCTGGCAATGCCCTCACTTTACAACAGAAGAATCAGCCAAATAGAGGCTAAGTGGCCCATCTTTGGGGTATAAAACTACCTAGTACTCTCAACCATGACGTTATACAGCTTTTCATTTCCCACAGACAGAAGGTTCCAAATAGGTATTCAACAAGTGTTCCATCATTGTTTATGTTGGTTACCATTATAGTTTTGGGGGGCATAACTTCAACTTTGGAAAAATAACATATACACCAAAGATCAATAAAACTAGACAAAGGGGAGACTGCTCTTTGTCTCTGGCTGTGTATAAATACACCAGATGGCTTTGTCCTTTCTACTGATTTCATGGCTAACAAACCAGGAACTGGATACATGGCCAAGGCAGGTAATTTCTAAATCAGTACTCTTCTAAATTCTTGTACTCTAGTCTCTGCCTAGAGGTTATATTTGTAGCTACTTCCAGTAGACTTTAATATTTTTAGTTCATGACAGAACTCATTAATGAGTCTGAAAAACTCAATTAGAAAAAAAAATTAACCAACTCTACAATATAGGTCTGTTACACAGTTGGCCATTTTTAGTTTCCTGTTGCCACAGTAGCTATACCCGGAAGTAAATACATAAACTTAGGCATTAAGACTATGCTTTACCATAAACATAAAATTTCATTGCACTTAACTTATATCTACTTTCAGGATTACTAATCTTACTGGTGGTCTCAGAGTTCTAATTTTGTGAAAAATAAAACAACATAATTATCACGTCGACTTCTATCTGGATACAGTTTATTATTCATGAAGGTTTCAGATTAGCATTTAGTAATAACACAGTTATGTATTTCATTTTAGAGGAGAAAAGGGCCATGTATGCTCAGTGCCAAGTCTGCAGATAAAGTCACAGAAATTCCTTCTATGATCTGAATGTCATGGTGGCAAAAGCTTCAGATATGTGACACAATTTCTACCATTTCCTGCTGGTGTTTACATACCATCTAGGTCACGTATCCAAGACGGAGAAATTGTTCAACATTAAATCCAAATCTTTCAAAATTTAAATTCTTCTTGAAATATTGTCCGACTGGATTTTAATTTGGAGCGCAGTCAATTTTATTGAAGGCTCTGTTTATAGACACATCTAAATTTGGAGAATGTAAAGAGTAGAAACCACTGAAACAAATGCTGACCAAATGGCTGAAATATAAAAAGAAAAAGAAAAAGAAGCCAAACCATAAAAATAGTAAAAAATAAAGAGTTCCATTAAGATATATATTTTACAAAATAGGAGTAATTACTCTAAAAGTATTTGTGGTCTGAACAGTGAAGTACAGTTGAACATTAATGGGATTCTTTTATGTGCAAACTTTTGAGTTTCTGAAATCAAAGCTTTAGAAAATGTAATTCTTTTTTTTAACATGAGAATATGGATCTCTTGTTTGAAATAGTACTCCCTTTCTAGAAGCTAAGAGAATATGACCAGTTTATTATGCTCTACCAAATTTAAATATCAGAGGCAAATTCTAAAATTTTCCTTTTGTCTATAAGATTAGGTCCTTACAAAAATGAAAGGGCTGGTGAGATAGCTTAGCTGACTAAGTGACTGCTTAAGTAAGCACAGGGAACAGGGTTGGAACCCTGGCACCACAGGCCACACTGGTCCAGCCCTTGAGTGCACTGAGACAGCCAATGTACCTGGGTATGGTGGTGTACACCTATAATTCCAGCTCTGGGGAGGCTGGGACAGGAGGATCACTACACAGTCTGAGCCATATAGTGAGACCCGGTACCAAATACATAAAAATGCTAGCCAGGTGTGGAGAAGTATGCCTGTAATACCAGAACTAGGGAGCCAGATGCAGGCATATCCTTGTGAGTTCAAGACCAGCCTGGGCTATAAAATGAGCTCAAGACCAATTTGAACTGTATAGCAAGGAGATCCTATCTCAAAAAGACCAAAAGAAAAAAAAAACACAGCCATAACCATATGTTTTATGAAAGTACAAGCACATGCAGCTGGAATGGGATACCATAATCCAGAACCTGGAGTTTGTCACTATTTGATCATGTCATTCATTTACAATAGTTCAAGTATTTTCCATTTCTTTTTTAATGCACCTGTAGATTATTTCTGGCTTCAAATGCTGACATGTACTGGGCATGAACTCCAAAGAGATAGACAGGATGACTCCTGAACAGTTTTCCTCAAAGGAGCTTTCCAAATCAGAGCTGATCAGGTTATAGAAGGCTTCGAGACTATTTTTACCAATACCCATTATTTTTCACTATCCTAGGTTATATTTCAGGTACTGTCCAATTCCCTAAAAGTTCTTACATCCATTTGGAGTTTTTCCAGAATTCCAATGTTTCTCCATCAACCAAAATAATTGAGAAAAGTGCATCAACATCACCTCCAGGCTCCTTTTGGCTTCCTTTAAGAAAGCAATGAGTCACGAAGACAAAAACCTTTGTCTCCTCATCTGGCTGAGAGCTCCTTCAGCTCCCCGTGCTTAGAGGACTTATTAAAACAAAACATTTTTAAATATTTGGATAAAATATTTGGAGTATCTTTAGACTGAAGATTAAGCTCACTAGCTGACATTCACATATACATTTATAAGTCTCACATAAAGAATACTCCTCAGTTCTTAGTGTGGGTTTCAAATGCAGACAGAGGCAACTCTATGAATCATTAGCACCTTAACCTCAAATCAGAAGACAGTGATCATTCAAAGCACCCAGTACACAATATTTTTCATCAACTGTGAACTTGCAGGTTAAGTGTAGAGTTTAGAAATCACCAGCACATGTTCTTATGCATCACTGTTCTGCCACCTGTTTGAGGAAAGCACTGCAATTTTTGAAGCCTTACCTCCCTTCTTTCTAAAGTGAGTGAAAATATCAAACTGATAAGTTGCTCAGAAATTTAAGACCTGGTCTATGTATAGTGTGTAGTATCTGGAACATTGCTCTGATTATTAGCTTGCATTCTTATCATTTCCATGAATACTAGGGAAAAATTCTTGTTAATGTCAACAGTTCATCTACACTTTGACTTTATTTACATGTCAAAGAAACATAGTTTGTCACATGAATAGCATATGAGTGTGGCTTCTTGCAAAATAGGGACAGCAACCTAATGATGCTTAGTTCTATCCATAAGGTTTATCATGTAGGCTAAATACAATCTTCAATAAAATGTTCTCATGAAATGATACTTTATCTTCACATTTTAAACTATGTACTATGACAGTCATGGCCTTGAGCACATGTAGACCACAGAAAAGCTTGCTTTAACAGTAGTGACTTCCCAAGTGTATAGGAGCCTGGCCACTCGACAGGCTTGACTGCTCCAACATCTGTGGGAGGAGGCCCTGTGGACCAGAGATAATCAACGTTATTCTACAGTTTTTAACACAGCTTAGTTTTAAGAATGGGCTGTCAATCAAGCCTGAGTCAGTAAAAGTGGGATCTCTTGGATTCAGGTAAGATTCTGTGATACAAGTACCTGAACAAAAGTGAAGTACATAGCTTTGTATGACCACAAAATTAAGAGTATCAGTTCCTCTTTTGATAGTCAAAAATAGCAAATTGTGGAATCTTAATCCTCTTGAGAGCCCCCATTATAGAAAAAGGAAGCATATTGCTGAGAAGCTGAAGGCATAGAAAACTGAGTGCAAGACAAGGAAAGAAACCTCAAGAATATTTTTAAAGGTGACATCATTGATCAGTAGGCAAATTCTAGTAATATGTTTAGCCAACATGCTTCTTTATTCTTTAGTCACTCAAAACATTTTTTAGATGCAGCCAGAAGTTTGTAACAGTGTTGAATGTATACATAAACACACATAAAAATTTCACATTGATTCCAAAAGTTATATTCACTATTGCATAGTCTGTCATAGTTTAATTAAGTCTGCCTTAAGGAACTGGAATTTTAAGAGAAAATTCATTACAGCAACTCTGTTAATTGCCCTAAAGGAAGGCTACAGTCTGAATTGCTGTTGTTCTTGCATTTATTAAACAGTGATTCATCCCATGTGTTTTATGTGTGGTATTGTATTTTAAGTGCTAAATTATGTAACAGAAAGCAACAACAAGGGCTGGCCGGATAGCTCAGCAGACTAAAGTGCCAGCTTAGGCAGAGGGCAGGAATGGGGTTTGATCCCCAGCACCAGCACCACAAGCAGTGCTGGTCCCATCTCCAGGGCACACTGGGAGGGCAACTGAGACTGGGTATGGTGGCGAGCACTGGTAATCCCAGCGCTTGGGAGGCTGAAAACAGGAGTATCACTATGGGTCCAATCTGTGTAATGAGCCCCTGTAGACCCTGTTCTAAACACATAAAAAAGGAAAGAAAGCAACAATAAGCAAAGAACTACAAATTTCCAATTCAAATTCAATCAATGTAGGGTTGCAGAACACCAACGTTATAACAACAATTTAATATGTGCATATGATTGAGTTTTGATGCCTTTTGCTATTTGTGCAAAACAGAGTTATGAAGTGATGGAATTATATGAGGGAGGCAGTCTTCTGTTATGCCGAGCATACACTGACGAAGGTTCTAATCAAATGGCTGAAGCAGAAGACCATGTCTAAGTCCATTTTTATCTATTCTTGGAAAGAGTTCTAAGCTCATTATTGCTGTTGTATTTTTTCTTTCTCTCCCTCTTTCTCTCTTCTCTTTTCCTCTCTTCCCCTACCCTCCTCCTTCTTCCCCCTTCCTTCCCTTTCCCTCTCCATTCTTCTCCTTTACTCTCTCTCTCTCTTCTTGTCTTTTCCTAAGATTTTTTTAAAGAAGGAAAACAAAACAGATCCAAAACACATCAAAATCTTTTCAACCTATCAAATTCTCTTCCCTCAGAGAATTTAATATTTAGATGTTCTTTGGAAAACCAAATTTAAAGTGACAAGGAAAAGATTAATAAATGAAACACTTAAGATGTGTTTAAAGTTTACATGGAGAAAGGGGAACAAATAGGAAACATATTTAAGACTTTAAATATAAGTTTTGGATATATATTGCAAAATATGTTTAAGTTTCTTAGAAAATATTTGACTTATACTGTTAAACTATTAGTTTGCCATGAACAGGGTTTTGGCTTTACAAATTATTACACATTATCTTGTAGCAAGAATTGCAAATTTCAGACTGGGTTTGGTGGTGTATACCTATAATCTCAGCTCTTGGGAGGCTGTAAATAGGTGAATCACTATGAGTTTGATCTAGTAGTGAGACCTAAATACCCTGTAGACCCTTCTCTAAAATACAACAACAACAAAAACCACAAAAAATTGAAAACTTCTGCTTTGAATGATTCTGATTTTGAATTAGTGTTTGACTTAAATAGTTCATTTAGAGAGATTCCAGTTAACAAAAGCCAAAGGACCGTAGTACAATGCAACAGGTAGATCAAGCCAGAACCCAGGGGCCAGCCACACGCTGCATTAGAATTGCTTACACATATATATAAAATTGAACCAAATTGATTACTCTCACAACCTGATTTTAGAAAGTTATTTTCTTCCAGTAAAAACCCAAGCTCTGCTTTCTTTCACTTGATGCTGCTTTACAAGATGTTATAGATTCATCAGTCACTGTAAACAAAATTCTCCATCTGTAGAAATTCTAAAACAAAATCAACACTGTATCTTCTAATCTAAATGCACAATTTCTTCTAGGAAAGTTCACTCATATTACAACAAACTATTAGGTTAATGGTATTTGAATTTATTTGACAGAAATTTAAAAACTGCAGAGTCACAACATTGGTGAAGTAGGGCAAAATATTATTCTCAGAAACTTCTCTCAGAGGCCAAGTTTTAGAGTACAAATTATTAACAGAAATTGTAATCCAGAAAATAAGCCACCTTTGCCTTAATAATCCTAGCTGTATGAATATGCATTAAAAAAGTAATATGGGCCAATGAGATACCTCAGCAGTCTAAAGAGCCTGCTTAGAGAAGCTTAGGCAGGCACAGGGGACCACAATTTCATCCCTGGCACCACATGTCCATGCCAGCCATGCCCTCAGGGTGGGCCGAGCTGGCAAAAAAAAACAAAATATGAAAATTATCCAAAGACACATGTTTCTTTATCATGAAATACTATATAGCAAGGAGGAAAATCAATTAGTGCTGTATGAATGAATATGGATAGATTTCAGATGTATGTTTAAAGAAAGAATAGACACTGAAGAACATATATATTATGTGCTTTATGTCTTACAAAGACTAAAAGTAAGGAAAATGCAATAGTTACTTGTGGATATATGCATAGAAATAAATAGAAAAGAGGAATTTTAAAATACAGGACTGGTCATTAAATATTAAGAGAAAAAAGGCTCTAGTGAGAAATGACATACTCTCAAAATTTTAGATGCTATTGTGGAAATATTAGAATTTCTCAGACACCCAGTTTCTCTTCTATAAATGAAATCACCACACTTACAAGAAATATATATCTAACAAATCTGTTTTCCAAACCAGCAATGTTATTTAAAGTTTTAGGAAATGAAGATCTTCTCCATTAAAACATTATGGGAAATACAATTAAAGGACAAACTTTCAGGAGTCAAATTTACATTGATGCTACAAAATGTTGCTTATGCACAGTTGATACGTTTTGCTGTTGTGTTACAGAATGCTAAGTTGCTAGCACAATTATTGCTTTTATTATAGGTAAAGGTATCAAATGGTATATGTATCCAAGTATATCTACATGTTCAGATAGATAGATAGATAGATAGACAGACAGACAGACAGATAGAGATACAGATAGACACAGATGGATATAGAGATTGAAAACCTGCAATGGTACATGCAATAGAAAATGCTATTTTGAGAAACATTTTTAATGGCACTGGCAGTAAGAATGATTGTTTTGCCTTTAACATTCTATTTTCTAGATATAAGTTGTAGATTTAAATCTAAACGATGCCTTTTTCTTGTCAATATCGAACAATCTTTGAAAGATAGCAATAGATGGGATCAAGGCAGAAACATTTGGAGCAAGATTAAGAACAGAAAAGAAAGATTAAGAGCAGAGTTAATGCTGCATTTTTTAAAAAGAAAAGATAATGAAATGGAAGTTTTCAGGACAGGAAAATTAGTTTAATATAGTCTTAGAAAAATATAAAAAGATTATGGAGCAGTAAAATGGAGTAGAAATAAAATATAGGGAGATAAAATTTGATTTTAAATATAAGTGGGAAAATTAAAGTGCAGATAAGTGAAGTTATAACTACTAAGTTTGGAGTTCAGTATAATTCCACAAAAAATTTCAAGTTATAATTGAAGCAAGTAAAGTGGCAGTTTGACTCACATCAAGAACAAAAAGAAGAAGACGGTGAAAAAAGTAACAAGAACTTACACAATGGAAAAAAAAAATGTCCATGCAATTCTGGAATGGTGTAAGATGAAAAGCCCAAAATAGAACAAGGATAGATAAAGAAAAGTAAATAATGACAAAAAGAAAAGGCTCCTGAGAAGAGCCGAGACTGCAGTGTAGCATGAAATTGAAACACGGCAAAAGGATAATGCAAAATTCTGAAAAGGCACATGACAAAAGTGTAAAACCCCCCAACACGGTTAAAAAACTAAAGCAGAAATGAATAGGTTTTGCATGATTCTGAAGAATTAACAATTCATTGTTAGGCGAAACATCAACGAGAACAAGCGATTGATCTCTGCAAAGAAAATGAATAATGAAAAGCTTCAGAAAGATGGTTCTTTTAATCTGAGTAAGGTGAGATGAACATCTCACTCAAATATCAAAAATAAATAGTGTGGAAACCAATGCTCGAGTGAATGGTGGGTCAAAGAGCAATGGAAAAATTGCAGATTTCAAAAATTCCTTTTGAAAAGATAAAAGCCCAAAGAAAGTTGAAAGGAATCAGAAAAAAGAAAAATAAATATAAAACCTTCATTGGTTGAAGATGTTGCTGAGGATACTTTTCTCAATTATTTTTCTTTCTGATGTAAGTGGATAGATGTGAGATGAAGAATAACACTGAGCTGATAAAAATATTAAATATGACTTCATAATTTATATTAGTAGTAGTAGTCTAGTATTGAGGAAAGTCTTGCTATGTAGTTCAGGCAGCTATTAAACTCATTAAGTAGCCCAGACTAAAATCAAACTCATGATTATCCTCCTGCCTCAGCCTCCCTAGGAGTGCTAGAATTACCAGTGTGCACCACCATGCCCAGCCATTGGTATTACATGCTTAAAATGAACAATAAACAAATATGAGAGTACTAGGTGACCTGTATCTACATAGCTGTATCATTTAGACATCTATATTGAAACTGAATCTTGTAAAATTCCACACATATGGTTATTGAAATATTATTAAGTAGAAAAATTTGATTTTAGAAATTTGTGCCAACAAATTTCTATACTCATAGAGCCTGACATTTCTAGAATACACTAGATTTTCATAATATAAAACAAGGAGGATTTACTTTCACTGTTGTGCTTTCAGCATTCTAAGCCACTTTCCACACCTTGTGTCACCCACACATGTGTGGACTTTAAATTCCTATATTTTTATAACTATATTATTATAAAGGGACTTTAAAAATAAAGTACATGAAATATATTGAAAAAGTAGATAACATAAAATACACATTGGGAGTCTAAAGAAATGAATGCAAGGAGAGGAGACTGTATTTTTTGGGTGAAATATTCAATGAAAATGTGCCAGCTAATAAAAGTAGAAGAAAAGTCTAAGAAATAATTATTGTAGGGGAAAATGTTAAGATTGGAGCTGAACATGAAAGCATATCATTCAACCGTTTAAGTTTTCAAAATTTAAGGCTAAGTTATTTTAGAACATAGTGAAGTCAGTTTGGAAAGTTAACATTTTGAAATCTTCAAAATCAATCATTAGAAATCTGCCTAAGGAAAGACCACTCAAAGCCTGAAGCAAAAGAAAGCAGCCGATCAAAGAAATGTCACATGTTATTTTGATAATAAGACTGGCTAGTGACAGTGGGTAAAGTGAGGATGGCTTGAATTCATGCGTTAGTTGATCTGGGCTCTATTTTTAGATGCATAAGCAAAGACATGAGAAATTACCCACGCTGATTGAGGCTGGCTAGGGCTCATGGACGGAATGTGGTTACTCATGTCCAAGTAGATGTAAGACCTTGTTAAAAAAATTATTCTAATTTCACAATCCTTGAATAAAGTTTCTTGAGTAAACATATGAGTTGCCTTTCAAAATTTGCCTGAGGACTTGCGTCCAAGCACAATTCTATAATTACTTGGTGAGTCATTTTCAGTTTCTAAGAAGCCATGCTGGCACTATGGAACTTAGGACAAAGCAGGAACGAGCCGCCTGGTGTGCTTTCATCATACGACTTGTCCTGTTTTAAGACACAAAGAGCCAGAAAAGCTATGAAGCTCTTCCACCAACCCTTCAACCTACATTTCTTTTTGTAGGAGAAAACAGATTTCAGGAACATAAGACTCCGGCAATTCATTTTAAAGCAGTCACACATACATTTAATCTGATCTTGACAATGATCTTGTGAGACATGTACGGCAGATCCTATTCTTACTATCTTAATATTTCCAATAAGGAAACAGCATCAGAAAGGTAAGAAAGTTATTCAAGTTAATAACATGTATGCAGATAAAGACTAAAATCTATATTATTTCTCTAGAACTTCCTTATAAACTTCCTTGAGATAAGAGATGTCAGGATTTACCTATCCCTATCTCTCCATGGAACACATTAGATGATAAAACAAAACACTTAACATCTCAGTTTGAGGAATTTACATTTGCAGTATTTTAAAAGAATATAAAATCACCCTAATGCGAGTGCCAAATTTAAATATGAGTTACTAAAATTTCATGGATATATCTGAAATTGTACCATTTTCCTTTCTCTTGGTTGAATATCTAAAGTTTGGCACAATTGCTAAAGACCAGCCTGGTACACGCGGCGTCTGCACTTCAATTCAGATGTTACCTCACCCTGTGCCCCTTGAGTTCTCAGTCATGTGCTTTCTGTTTGGTTCACATCACTGTGGTCTTACAGGCAATTTTCTTATAGCACAAAGGATTTCATAAAATGCTACAGTATAATCTAACAACTTTACACACTGTTTAAGAAATACAGAAAAGGGCAACTTTCTCTCATTTGTTCTTCAAATGCCAAACCCATATACAGTAATATAGTTTTATGGAGTGCAGTGGGCTTTTTTTCCTTTGGCATTAGACATTGCATTACATTTCAGTGGCATAAATTGAAAACAAAATCACATTACCTGACAAATTTTCAGCAATTTGCCTGTACTAAATGCGACTGAGTCCATTAGTACTTGGATATTGAGTTTGTTTCTATAAGTTTCTATTTTCCCTTCTTTACAGCCACCAGGAAAAGAGAAATGCAAAGTGAAAGGAAACTAGTTTAATCACTTAACACAGAATGTAGCATGCCATGTGAAAATAGGGTTCTTGCTCCACACTGGTCATTTTCTTAAAACTTGAAATAAAGTATGTTCGTGAGCAGGCTCCAAGTTACATGTGTGGATATTTGGAATACTGGTAGAGAGTTAAAGAAATCCAGAGTTTTGGGGAGACTTTCCTCAGATAAGAATTCGACCTCAGTATTTTTTCTATATTTCAATGTAGGATTATTTTTATATATTGGATTATACTTAGAAATTACCAATGATTGTTATAGGTCACAATTTGTGTACTAAAACTTCTGCCTAGTATGATAACAATAAAAGGAAAATAAAGCCACCTTCATATGTTCTTTCCTTCAGGCATAGAACTCAACAAGGGGAAGGCTCAGAGTCCCCCATTCCTTCATCCATCTACTCCAACAAACCTCAAATACCTCTCCTATCTGGTCACCAAAACAACACAGGATCCATATTTCCCACTTCTCCTGCACTCTGGTTATAATGCCACATTACTTGACCCTCAAGAGATCACCTTTCCTGTACTGTCCTTAGTTTTAGGTATGGCTTGCTTGAATCTTAGAATAATCTTCAAATACTACCCTGGGAAGAAAAGAAAAAAGAGTTGTTCTGATGTTATTTTATTTTATTTTTTATATATTTACTACAGGGTCTCATGACCCACCTGGACTCGTAGTGATCCTCCTGTGGGATTAAAGGCATGCACCACCACACCCAGTGTCAATGACCAGCTCAGCACACCCTGGGGCAGGGCCAGTGTGGCATGAGGTTCCAGGGACAGAACCCCAGTCCGTGCTTGCCTAAGCAGACACTTAGTCCACTGAGCTATCACGCCAGCCTTGTTCTGACGTTAATATTCTAATTATCACTTTTATTACTTACAAATCATCTTGTTTATCCTATATTATTTCCTAGTCCTAGAGATAGGACAGTATTAATTTCAACAGTGGAGCTATGAAAAATGTCCTGTACATATAGAAGAGATCCATTTTTTTCCATACAAAAAAGAAATTAGTTAAAATTAGGGAAAGATAGTATGGGTATAATCTATTAAGATGAAATACAAGTATTTTGAACTGCATATTGTGTTGAGGTTGTTAGTGGAGGTAGTCTTTATTTTAATATTAAACCACCAAAGCATATTCTTTAAATACTGTTGAAGCTATAGATATTTTGTAAAGGTATTATTTGGGGGCCAGGAATTATTACTTCTCAGGAGAAAATGATATTCATATGTTTATTCAATTATTCATTAAGAGGCTAAATGAGATATCAACATAGTGTGATCTCCTACTTCAGAAAGGGCATTAAAACACTCTGCTATTTTAACAGCTAATGCATGTCAGAAAGAAAACAAAGGGAAAGCAAAATTTTCCTGGGATAGAAACTCTATTAAATCTGTCCAATGAGACTTTCACATTCAGGCTATCATGTGTGCTTTTAAACAATGTTTTGAGCATTGCAGTCTGTATATTTTATTTCAAAAATGTGACACTTAATTTTAAAAAAATACTTCATTTTAAAAAATGATAGTTTTTGGATTTCTAATTTTTAAGCTCAAGAAATTATTTTCCACATTGAGTGAGATCATTTTCTTATTTAAAAAAAATTACACTTATAGACCCCACACTGAATTTCATAGATAAGACTGGAAATCACAGCAAATTCTCAGAATATGCTGCCAGGTGTGGCAGGTGGAGAAACGTGTCTCATATTTTGGGACAAGTTTTCTTTTTAACAAGGTTATTATGGACCCAGCTAAGGAGGTCATTTAGAGAAATTCATAAATCTTAGAATATTTCAAGGTTTCCTTGTTAAGGCCAAAGATCATGTAACACTGCTGAGAACAACAGAAATTTGCTGTCCGTGTCCTGCTGAAAATAAAGAATTTCCCACCATCAATCATCTTGGGAAAAGTGTTAATCCCTAAGCTGAAAGCCATGACGTAAGCTGAAAGCCATGACGACATGTCAGGGCTGAAACAATAATAGGAGAAAAGACAAAGAGCTAGGGACACATCTAAAGTCACTGTACCACAACAGAAACCGAAGGTGTTAAGGGAACACGAGTTGGCACAGGGCATCTGTGAGGTGGCCAGCAGAGATGACTGTGCGGTCTTCAACAGGACAGAATCCCTACTCGAAGTAGAAGACAACAGGCTGGTGCAGAGCAGCAACCCTATGGTCGAGGGGCAGCTGCAGGACAGCTGGGTGAGGAGGCCAGCTATGACCAGAAAACAAAGATCCTTAGCAAAAACCCGGGTCTCAGCAGCGGAATGACAAGCCAAGTGAACTGCATGAAAGAACTTCTCCTGGATAGAGAACTGGGAAAGGGCATTGTTTGGAATTAAACTAAAACACCAATATTAAATCACTTGGCTTAAAACTAGAAATGTGGTTGTTCTTCTCCAGCTAAATAAAAAGGCCTATAAGACTCCGTAATGAATCTGAACCCTATTCTGGTAACTAGCAAGGCAACTCTGTCTTGCTGGTTTTCACTGTTCCATGGGCCTGTGCTCCTTAAAATATGGTTTGTAGTTTGACACTATCAGCATCATCTGGAGTATGTTAGAACTGAAAGTGCCTGGCTCAGCCAACCTTCTGAGACAGAGTATCTGGGCATCCGGGTACCTGAGTACTCAATCAGAGCGTCAGAGTATCTGGGGCTCCTGGCCCATTTTTTATTTGGAGGGACTGAATATTGAACTTTCTTATGATCTCTAAAGTATGAAAAGTGCTACTGTAGATGGCCATGGTCAAAGAACACTGAAGTCAGACTGCCTACATTTGGATTTTGGGTTTACTACTTACCAGCAGTGACTTCAACTAGTCACCTAACTTCAAAAGAAAGTATGTCATTTATATGCAACATAGCACTACCCTGCCATGAAGGATAGCCTTGAGATGTTTGAAGGAAAACGGAAGCACCATGAGAGGATGCCATTAGATGAAATGAATTAGACACACCAGCTTAATTATCACTTAATATCTCTTATATAAGAAATGCAAACCATACATATGGAGCAAAATAAAAGATAGGAGAAAATAGGAAGAAATATCTTTTGTGAAAGGGAAAAGTGGCAAGAGATGGAAAGAGGAGAGGGTAGAGAGGAAAAGGGCAGGGGGTGAAATACCAATCAGCAAGTGTTACACACATGTGTTGGTCCTGCCACACAGAGCGTAATCGTTGTGCAGTATTAACATGTACTAATTAAAATATAAACATTGAAAAGCACAAAAGGAGAATAGTAAGAGTCCTTGTTTCAGTGTTGTCATGAAGGTTGTTCTAAAGGTTGTTTAACGAATTCAATAAAATGATGACTGTGAAGTGTTTTAAAGGGGATAGTACATTATGCATCCACTTTATAACTACTTGACGAAGTCAATCTTCAATTTCCAGTGTCATAAATGTCTTTCATTCCTGCCATAGCATTTCACCGCAATTTCCCTTTCATGTTCTTTTTGACTTTTGGCAACTGCCCATGGTTACATGATCACATCTCTCATGAGATGATGGGGTTTTTATTTGATTAAATGGCCAAAAACAGTTTCAATAGACTAAGGCTATCAGGGTAGCCATAGGGTACAACTGCAAACACTCAAGAAAGAGACCATCCAGGACTGCTTCAGAAAAACTGATGGTACGGGTGTGCTAAAAAGAAGGAAGAGTGTTTTCAGGAGGATTTCTGACAATGTTCCTTTTATTATAAGTATTAATGACATTTAAAATAACAATTCATATAATTTTTATTCCTACAGCTGACATCTTCATATTCTCTTTTGGTCCCTCTGAGGGGTTTTCAGATCATGAGAGCCACCATCTGTGGTAAGACTGAAGCATTGATGAATGAACAGCTTCTACGATATTCTTTTTGCATATCTACATTTGAGCTGTGTACTACTGGAAATATGCTTTAGTTTCAAGGCATTGTTTCTAAGGCATTCTCATAAAAAATGGTTGTAAGTCATCCATTCATTAAAAGTAATCTTCATTTAAGAACTATTTCATCGAATCAAATATGGGTCGTGGATCTCCTGGCACAGAATTAAGATGTAAAAGGAAGGGTCTGGGGAGATGGCTCAGTGAATAAGTTCTTCCCTGGCAAGCACAAGGGCCTGAGTTCAATCCCTGGTTCTGCCAAAAAAAAAAAAAAAAAAAAAAAAAAAAAGATATAAAAGGAACAGGCTCTCCATGAGTGCTGCCTAACATGTGAATTAGGTGCCAAATTATGTAGCTCCTCAAGGATACTGTGATGTGCACCTCAGATATGTCCTCCTCCAGGCAATCATGGATGCAGATAAACCACCCAGAGACAGTATTCACGCTCTGCTCTGATATTCATACCACAAGGAATTTGATAATACCTTCAGAATAATTATTGTATTGGGACCATAACTTCAGTAAAATGAAGAATTGTAAACCACTCTTGATAGTTTGCAGATAAGTTAAATACAACTCAAGACTATTAATCAGCCCAAAAAGAAATAGGATGAATTGTGCAGAAGGAATCACAGCTTCCAAGAAACACACAACTAAAAATACTTCTGAAAGTGCAGCCCTCATTGATTTTTAAGTAGCTTTATTTCTTCTTCAGAAATGCTGGAGAAAAAGTCAATTGGCTTTCTCTGTTTTATTTTACTTTGCAAAATAATGCTGATTTGAAAAAGCCATCCCATTTGGGTAAAGTTCTGTGAAATAATGATGTGTTATAGCTCCTAGCTAATGGTCGCAGTCTATTTGTAAATCAGATTTATTCTGGAAGTTGTTACATAAATATCAGCAAGGTAGATTTCTTTCATTTATTTTGCATAATTACATTCAAAGTGAATAGTTCTAGCACTCTAAGGCCAGCACAACGACCTCCTGGAGAACGTCTTTATATTCATAGAAACATCAGCATATTGCAAAGACATGTTAGGGTAAGTCACAAATTATTCTGGTTATATTTTTATCATAACAAACAAGAATTAGGGAAAGCAACATGGTATGGCTAGAAAAGCAAAACTATACTTGAGTAACAGAGGATATTCTCTAAAATTCTGGAGATCATGTTTCTATGGGGTTTCATCATTTGTTATTTCAAAAAAAAAAGGAAGATGTCCAAAGAAGACATTTTCATACTTACGGATGAAAAGTATAAACAATTTATAACCAAACCAAACAAAGCTCTGCAATTGCTTTGTAGTGTTCATTCAGCTCTATCCCATTAACCGTCACTCCAGAAATCCAAGTTACAATTAATTAGTAAAAATTAATTAATTCTGTCAACCCATGTGGGCAGAAGTCAACTTGAGGTCAATCAATAATCTGTGTCTATCTTAGGCAAGCTTTCCCTTGAATTTATCTTCCACTATGAAATCAAGCTTTTCTTCCCTTTCATCAGAATTATAAATATGTTTTTATTTTTGAAAGTAAATTCATATGATCCAACAGTTTACTTAACTACTACCAATTATCCTCCGGATGTTAAGAAGAGTAGACAATTCAAACTGTGGTAGTTTGTGACAAAGTATTACACTGATATACAGTGTTCTTTCTTTCTTTCTTTCTTTCTTTCTTTTTTTTTTTTTTTTTTTTTTTTTTTTTTTTTTTTTTTTTTTTTTTTTTTTTTTTTTTTTTTTTTTTTTTTTTTTTTTTTTTTTTTTTTTGTATTTTAGGGAAGGATCTATAGGGTGTTCAGGGTCGCATTATTGGATCAGACTTGAAGTGATCCAGCTCTTTACAGTCTCCCAAAAGCTGGAATTACAGGCGCTCACCACCATGCCTAGTCTCAATTGGTGTCTCAGTGCAACCCAGGGTTGGGGCTGACACAGCAGGGCCTGGAATGTTCTTTGTTTTAATCAATGCCAAGTTCCATTTTCATGACTGAAATTATTTGTGGAACATGTGCAGGCCATTTTTGTGTTCATATTGATATCTGTCCATTACTTTGCAGATAAGATTTGCCATATATTCCAAAATTTCTCATAATCTTTCCCAACTTGGAATTGCTTTGAATCTTCTGTATTCAAATTTACTATTGATTTTTTCCCATTTTTTGAGAAAATTATTTTCAGTTCTCAGGGTGAAATGTATTTTACCTACCCAACTATACTACACATGGGGGCCATGGTGTAAGCTCCTTGTAAGAGGATAAGCTGATGATTGTTTGGGTGCAGTATGAATGGCTTACTCTTGCTTAATTCCAGACATTATATAGGAACATGGAAAGTCAGACATTTAATACAAATTCACTGAGTGAAAGTCAGTAAGGAAACGAATGGTGTTTTCAATGGTTTAAAAATAACTTACAAGGTTCACATAGTTGTACAATGCCTTGAAGGCTCTCTTTGAATTTCTTTAGACTGTAGACCACTGCTGTCTGAAAAAATTTCTTTGGATACAGAGCCATGATATGCCCTGGTGGTAAAACATTGGAGATGCAAAAGTCACAAGAGGATCTTGGAGGGAAATAATGGGCAGAGGATACCTCAGTTCTTACTGAGTACAAATGGCTCCTTTCTATGAAAGAGTAGAATCTGTGCACATACACTTACACCTAAAAATGTTCTCATTTAATCAATTTCATCGATGAGGATGAATTTCATGGTATACCCAGATAATTCTGGCATCTTACTACAAAGTATGCTACAGATTATAAAGTTTATTCAAGAGGCCCGACAGTATTTTGTTTCACTAACTAGTACAGGAAGTATGAATATGCTCAATAATTTCTGGCTTGACTAATTTTTCTATTGAATTATAGGTTATCAGGGTGTATCCTAATAACCTATATAAATAGTACAATAAATATCATAGTAGCATCAGAATGCATGTAAATGGCTTTTTACTTCAGGATCTACCTTTGTTAAAAATTAATTTTATTGCGAAACAAATAGTAATGAGACAGTTTCAAAACAGATTAGTAGGACAGTTACAATAATTAATACATTGTATAATGTTGTCTTCATAGTAGTTATTCATCGTACAAGGTGCAGACATGATATCCTGTCCAAACACTATTAGCTAAAAACTGTCTTCTCATTAAACTAAGAGAAACTAACTGTATATGTATCCTAATTATTTTGTATATATAGATACAAAACGGTTGTCCATTTGTATCCTCTTTTTTGTTTAGTTTTGTCAGAGACTGGTATTCTATTGTCACTTAAATATTGTAGGTGTGTGAATTCAGCAAAATAATCTAATATAGTCCAGTAGTCCATAATAGTAGTGGATTATCCCTAGGACTGGCAATGTCAGAAGTTGTTGACACTTGAGCCTTTTACAACTCAGCATATTAATATGGCTTTAACTTTTAGACCTCATATTTATACTTTCCCGTTGGATTGTTAAGACCAAGATAAAGCAAGACCTATATAAAAAGGAATGTAACTTTTGTATCAGGACCTACACTTGTAACAAGTTTTCACTAAATGGTTAGAACACATACACTGAAGTCATTTTCAGAAAATTTCTTAGATTAATAAATTGTAGATTAAATTATCTTTAGAGTAGTGTGGGCCACTTCCTTTACAAAAAGAGCTGATGCTGACCATGTTAATTTTAAATTTGTTTTCAGTTAAATAAATATGTTTATTATCATTTAAAACTCAGGAAATAATGGGAACTGATCACTTATTGGATTATGTAACAGAAAGGAAAACCCCAGTTTCTGAATGTTTTCTTTTGGGGTTGAGTTGCCATGAAATTCTTCTGGAAACTTGAACAGAATACTTCTGGCAACTGGCCCCTTGGACAGAGAAAAATCAGCAACTTTAACACTGAAGTAACGTTCTATAAACCCAGCCGGAGAGTAACAAAATCCCTCAAAAGATATCAACTGTAACATGTACACTGGTAGGTTTCATTAATTTTTGTTTTAACTTTGCAGCATTCAGAAACTGGGGCTTTTCTTTCTGTTACATGATCC
Source organism: Ctenomys sociabilis (assembly GCA_004027165.1). Taxonomy (NCBI): domain Eukaryota; kingdom Metazoa; phylum Chordata; class Mammalia; order Rodentia; family Ctenomyidae; genus Ctenomys; species Ctenomys sociabilis. The sequence continues at coordinate 86,457 of PVKA01000012.1, read as the reverse complement.
AATCAGTGGTCATATTGATATATTTCATGCCAGCTTTCAAACAAAAGATCTTGTGTTGATTTCACAGGTGAATCTTCAGAAGTAGCATTGGAAAGCAACAACAGAAACAACAGTGTGTAGATCAGGGGGAAGAGCTAAAGTTTAATATGCCCTCATTACAATAATATGGCCTGTTTACTCACCTCTTTCATGACTAGAACAAGGCAGACTGTTGGTGCACTTCATTCTGTGCCCATAGGAAACGTTACCATAACATGTCCAATAAATTACAACAACCGTATTTTCCTCACATTATCTGTAGTACTCTTGGTGGTACACTGAAAGAGGGCAAATGGGTATATTTCATCTCTCTATTTACTACTCCCATGATTGACAGTCAGAGTAACCGATACAAATAAAAGCACTTTGCTTGAGGGTGTTGTCTGTACACTAGTAGGATAACTTAGGAATGCTAATAAAAAGGCTTCTTGCATAGCAGTCCCAGAAGAATCTATAGTAGTATTATGAATTCTTCTTGGCCTATTTTGTGTACCTTTTGGTAAGTAATGACTACTTTCCTACACTTACACTGAAAAGAAATATAGTCTAGATTTATTTCACACATCCGAAGAGGCTAGTCAGGAAACTCTTCTTCTATTGCATTAGCACTGCTCATTATGTTCCTGCAGGCTTCCTTCCTGGAGAATTCACAATATAATTTTATCTAATTCTCACTATTTCTCCTGACACTTACAAATAGGGAAAGAACTGTATGTAGAAATCCACTTACTTAGAGAACGAATATCTCCAAATGGAGAAAACTGTTTGTGAGATTAGCTTTTCACATAAAATTGAAGTAATATAGCATTTACTACAGATCACTGGTGCAAAAATCTATTTGTAAAGGTAAATATTCCCATTCTATCTCTTAAGACACTGACATGGAAGACTCACACATTTTTTCATAATAAGCTAATTGTATATAATTAGGGATTCATAATGGATAGTTATTATTTAAACTGCTAATTTAGTTGAGTAGTTCTAAATTAGTAATTGACACTCTATCCTTATATATGTATTAGTAATAATAATAAGCAACTGAAATTTATGGTTGATTTTTCTATGTGGTTTGGTCACAACTCAAGTAAATATTTTCATGCAAGCCTGGAGAAATCAAAGTAGTAAGACTTGCATTGTTATATAATTTTGTATACATTTTAATCTAAACTATAATTTAAGACTCAATTATTTGTGGAAAGCCATTTGAAAATTATAACCATAGTAAAACGATATCTATTGTATGGTCTCTAAAATTCTAATTTGGGCTGGTTAGATAGCTCAGTGGACTAAGCACCTGCATAAGCAAACACAGGGACCAAGATTCGATCCCCAGAATCACACACTGTGCCAGTCCTTCCCCAGGGTGTGCTGAGCCAGCAACTTAGACCCAGCGTGGTGGCACACACCTGCAACCCCTGCACTGGGGAGGCTAAAACAGGAAGATCACTATGAGTCCACACTGCGTAATGAGACCCTGTACCAAATACATAAAAAAAGAATATTTGAAAAAAATAAAATTGTAATTTATGGAACTATTCAGTAGAAACATGCATATATGCAAACAATGAATCAAAGAAGAGAAAATTAGAGAAATGAATATTATCTACAAGTATGATAAAATCAAATGAGTTACTAGACTCTACAGGATGAAGGGGAAATATGAAAATAAAGATGTGGAAGTTCTTACATCTTAAAATGGATACACATGTATTTTTGGCATCTCACCAATAAGCAATTATCATAAACGTACACACACAATCAGACAAGAGAAAAAATAAAACAGCCTCACCAACTTAATTCTAAATTTTACATTTAAGCAAATATATTTAAATAAGGTCTAACAAAAGTATTTTATGAAAATTGAGAAAATGAGTTTTCTGACTAATTTAGCATAACTGTTTTATTAATTACAGTTATTCTTCATTAAAATATATTCTATTTTTCAAAAAGATGTTCTCATTGTTTCAAAATTCTCCTACTACCTAATGAGTGTCATTATACTAAAACAAATACTTCTTAGATATATCAGAAAGGAGTTAAGAAATTGGAATATAAGCCATCTAACTCCAAATACCAGCAAGGCATATGCAAAGCACACTGAATCTTATGTATAAATCCTAAGATACACTCCATTCTTTCTAAGAAGTACTTTCAGACATGTAACCAATTAGTGGGCTACCACTCTCTTTACAGAATTTATCGAGATAATAGATATGTTCTGGGAGCATCTTACTTCAGTTCTTGAATGTGGGAATATTGATCATTATTTTAGGAACATGAAATATGAAAGTACATGCTGTCATGCTATGAGGGAAAAGATGTTTAATATTTTAAAAGGAATCTGCAGGGCCAGTGAGATAGCTCAGCTGACTAAAGCACCTGCTTAGGCTAGCTCAGGTAAGCTCAGAGACCGCAGCTTGATCCCTGGCACCGCCTGCTGCACCCGTCCTGCCCCCAGGGAGGGCTGAGCCAGCCACAGAGTATGGGGGTGCTGTGGCACGCCTGTGATCCCCACGCAGGGATGCTGCGAACAGGAGGATCACTATGAGTCAGAACAGCATAGTGAGAAACTATAACTACTAAATACATTTATAATAATAATAATGATAGGATTGGGGAGATGGCTCAAGTGGATTAAGTCCTCCCCTGGCAAGCTCAAGGGCCTGAGTTCAATTCCAGGTTCAGCCAAAAAATAAATAAATAAAAACCATCATCATCATCACCATCATCCTGAGGAACTTCTGCCTCCAGCTGTGACAGGATAAGTGATACCAGGTTTACCCTTTACAGAGACACATAACACAAAAAATGAAGTATGTGTGAAAACATGGTTTTGAGGTACTGGACACCAGGAAACAAAGGAAAGTACATCTATCAAGTCAGATGGGCCTGATAATTGCCTGAAAATTTTCCTGGACTGTAGACTACAAAACAAGGCACTCAGGCTAAGGTCAACTGTGTCTCTGAATTTCGGATCTTATCCAAAGTACAAGCAGACTGAGGAAGACGGAGTTGGCAAGAGAGATTGCTGCGTAGGAGCACTGTGTGGAGAAAAAGGCTGTGCATATGAAGCAAGTGTCCCTTGGGTGTTTGGTAGAATACTGACCCATGTATAAATGCAGAAAACTTAGCTCTGGTTAGGAAAGAAATCCCAAAAGAATCAGGGAGAACAATATCCAGCATTCACTCAGGGAAGGAAAGTGCCTCTTACCAGAGAATCTAAAAAAAGGAGTTCACAAAGAATTAGATACTCAAAAGAGTTCATATCTCTAGGGAAGAATAATTAATCCTAGATGAATAGTATCATGATCTTGCTGGTTTGCTTAAATTATCTTTATAAAAATGCTATGAAAGGGGCAAGAAGTTCTTCAGTGACTTATCTGCATCTCAGAACAAACCTCACAGATATTTATAGAAGTACAAAGTTAGTGAGTATTTTATGTGATTGTGTTCAGTGTCTCACAGAAAATCTTGACAGGAATCCTAAAAGCAAAAAAAGAAACAAAACAAAACAAAACAAACCATGACCCATAATAAAGAGAAAAATTAACATCTGAAATTGATACAACTATTATAATTAGAAGATGAGAACATAAAATGCTTTTTTCACTATATGCTGAAGAACAAAGTAGAAGGATGAAAGAAAAACTGAACCTATATCAAAATTTGAGACTGAAAACTGTAATGCCTGGCATAGAATGCATAATGGATTGTAATGGAAGTAGTTTGAATACTACAGATAAATTCTTCATTGAACTTAAAAACAGATCAAGAGAGCTATGACAAACTGTATGGCATACATTCTATAGATAAGTATAGAATTCATGACTGGGGAGAGAGCTCAGTGTTCCAAGTGTCTGCCTGGCAAGTACAAAGACATGGATTCAATCTCTGATACCACATGCTGTGTTGGCCCTGTGTCGAGCCAGCCACCAAAACCAATGTGGTGGCACATGCCTGTAATCCCAGCACTGAGGAGGCTGAGACAGGAGGATCAGTATGGGTCCAAGCTGCATAGTAAGACCCTATATATACAAAATAAATAAATAAATTAAAGTTGTTTTTTTTCTTAATTTATGAACTATGACATATCTTTAATAAGATGAGAAACTAATGCAACTGGAATAAGGGTAGATAAGTGTTTGAGAAAAGTAACTGCAAAAGTTGTCCAAATTTGATAAATCTATAAGCCAAGAACATGAACCAAAATAAGTCCAAAAATAAGAAATTCAATGAAACTACACCAAGAAACATCAAAGATTGCTAAATAGTGATACATCTCTAACACAAAACTGATAAAATGCTACTCAAAATCACTGAATAGAGAGACATATTATCCAGAGAAGGAAAAATACAATGAAGGTTTCTTTGTGATGTTGATACTTGGATCTACATACGCTGAAGTGTGAAAAAGCATTTACAGTACCTTACGCAACAAATTCCGCCATCCTTGTATAAATGAGGAAACGGGTGTAAAGAGGCTCAGCAGCCTAACATTAGTTACTAGTAAACAGGAGAGATGGTAAGAGAATGCAGAATGTCCAGTGCAGAAGTGGGTCAATGCATTGTGGAAATGGCCTTCTTTCAGGAAATCTTTAAAAGTTGGCTTTGTTGGGACACATTCAGTACTCCAGGAGGAGGATGGAGGACACCAGCCTGAAAAACAGCCTGGGACCTAGCAGGCCCCATTAACAAAAACAAAAAGGGAGAATGCAGCTTTGGTGGAAAGGCCAAGTTCATTTCCTAGATGAGAAGACAAAGAAAGAACCAAGGAAGGAAGGAAGGAAGGAAGGAAGGAAGGAAAGGAGGGAGGGAGGGAGAAGGAAGGAAGGAGGAAAGAAGGAAGAAGGAAGGAAGGAAGGAAAGAAGGAAGGAATGAAGGAAGGAAGGAAAGGAGGGAGGGAGGGAGGGAGGGAGGGAGGGAGAAGGAAATAAGGAAGGGAGAAGGAAGGAAGGAAAGAAGGGAGAAGGAAGGAAGAAAGGGAGGGAGAAGGAAGGAAGGGAGCGAGAAGGAAGGAAGGAGGAAGGAAGGCAGGAAGGAAAAAGAGAGAAACAGAAAGGAAGTAAGAAAAAAAAATGGGACACAAAAAAGGCCATCAGAAACAAACTGTTTTTAGTGTTGTCCTTTGAAGTGATCATTATTTCTGGGGTTAGTTCCAGTGCTTGCGATGATTTAAGAATTACGTTAATCTCCTTCGCTCACGAATGTTTCCTTAGTCTTCTGACTTTTGCCTGATAAACAACAACCCTAAACACTCATTTCATACAGGTCTATCTATCTATCTATCTATCTATCTATCTATCTATCTATCTATCTATCTATCTATCTATCTATCTATTTATTAAACTAAAAAAGAGCAGAGTCCCCGCTGCCACCAATGATTCAGTGCACTTTCCCGCATTTGGGGGAATCGCCGTGTCAGCATATCCAGCGGGGAATGGCTATGCCTTGCCCTGAGGAAACCACCTTCAGGATCCTGGCACCCTCCCTGTCTGGTAAGCCTTTAATCCAGCTGTAAACGCCTTTCGAAGGTGCACAATTATCCTGTACACAGACAGTTCTGCCTTTTAACCCCAAAATAACTAATACAATGTCATTGAATATAACTTGGTCTTTTCTTCCAGGCTGTAACTATGTTATGTAATGCTTATTTAATTTTTATTCCTAGTTAAATTTTTAAAACATAGCTATTATTCATTCATGAAATCAGCAAATTAACAAAATGAAATTAGTGAAGTGGAATTTCTAGAAAAATAATTTTTCTATCTTTCTCAGTAGATTTAATAGCTAATATAATAAATGCTCAGTGGCTTCCCTCATTCTTTCACAATTCATTTCTTCACTGTTGCTTTGCAATTTTTTCTCCTGTGAATTATAAATAAATTACAATTTTGTTAGTTGAACAACGAATGCTCTAGTTCACTGACTTGTGTATTCTGGTTCATGTGAAGTTGTAATTCTCATGGTAGACTAAAACATTATTCATAAAAATTACCAAAACTGATGCTTAAGTCTTAGCTTATTGTATCAAATAAATATGGATATTTTAATAATTTAGAGTATTGGTGTCAATTTTATTTAATTTTTCCCAAGCCCCTCTTTTTTCTGAGGGGGAAGTGTCTACAGGGTATTCAGGGTCTTACTACTAAATCAGACTCATTGTGATCCATCTGTTTACAGCCTCCCAAGAACTGGGATTACAGGCTTGGGCCACCGTGCCAAGCCTCAATTGCCCTCTCTGAACGCTCTGGGGGTGGGGCTGGCACAGCAGGCCCAGGGATTGAATCCCTGGCCCCTGAGCCTTTTGCAGGTGCTTTAATCTGCTAAGCTATTTGGCTGAACCTTCCAGCCCCTCCTGGAAGCCGAATGATGCTATGTGAGTGAGGGAAGTCAAAATTGAAACCATAAATGATTAAGATATGCATTCAAGGTGCTTTTTATTTTGTTTCAGTATCAGCCCAAAATATTCTATCATCAGAGCTTTTGCTCAATTCTGAAACAGTAAAAAGGCCACTATTACCTTAATATTTCTCCATTAAGTAATGTACGGACTACAAACCTTAGAACAGTTGAGGGTGCTTCTTAAAAGCATAGAACTCTTTTTCTCTTCCCTCCTTCAAGATCATGTTTCTGTGGCTAAAGACTAAGACTCTCTGTTTCACACCAGTTTTTAAGATCCTCTGACATATGTAAAGTCTTCAGAAATTATTGATAATTGACTAAAATTTGTGTATTGAGTTGCATTCCTTTCATTATAAGCAACAGAAAATTCAACATCTAATGGTTCATTAAACTGACACATCAAAGGTTGCTCTTGTTGCAAGATGAGGTGATGGAAGGTGGTCCAATTAATTCTGGTTTCTGTCACCCTGCATCTCCATAACCTCCCATTCGATCAGTTCTTTCCAATTAGACTCTTGCCTTGTATGAGGTAGGTAGACTGTATCTTCTCCACACTGCTTCCATGAATAGGGTAGGAAGAGTGAGCAAAGCATAAAGCAAGACCAAAATGATCTATTAAAAGTTAGCAAAGTTGTACAGCAAATCTAGAGTCATCTAGGCCTCTAGTGAGGAAGGGAAATGTCTGCATGGGAGGATATGATGGTACACTATATAGAAATACAGATTCTTTGAAAACAGTAGGGAAACACACACACACACACACACATCATATACACATGTACAGAATGTGTGTGCATAGATTTATGTTCATAGAGACCAAAAGAATGACAGGAAAAATGTACATTCCTAAAAAAGTAAATATGTGGGTTTCTGTAATAACTTCTCCCCTAAATAAAAGCTTTCTGCTTTTTTTCTATTTAAAATGAGATTAAAATTAAAAATTAAAAAAATTTCAAAAGACTCCCCCTTTCATACTACATATTTCTCAGCAGGTTAAGGAAGACTTCACTGTTAGCTTCAGAATTAGTATGAAACTCTGGAGCAACACCCAGCTGTGATAAGGACGAGGTGATTGTGTTCAGCTTTGTAAACTGTGAATTGAGATTGTGGGTATGTAGGGAATCAGGCTTACAACATGTTTTTGTTTTTATTTTGTTTTTTAATATATTTAGCACAGAGTCTACAGGGACTCACTATACAGGTTATACTTGTAGTGATCCTCCCGTTTTCAGCCTCCCAAACGCTGGGATTACAGGTGCACACCAAGACTTGCAACATAGTTTTAATAAATTCATCAGCTTCTCAATAAGTGATGTCACAGGATGCTTAAGAAGGAATGAAACCTTTTCCATCTGTTCTCCTTCTAATTCAAGTTGTGATCAATAATCAATCTTTTATGACCCGCTCTAAGTTGACACACATACACTTTTCTTATGTTTATCACAGAAAGATAGATCTCTTTTTACTTCTTTCCTTGAAGGAAACTTGACTCAAGCTCAGTCAGGAAAACCTAACACTGAGAGTCCTGCAATATGAGGTTCCTCAGCTTCCCTGAGTCTTCAGTACCTTCTTTCCTTTGACAAATATTTACAATATGAAAAAGTCTGCTTCTGTCAGTCCTTCTCTTTGCAAACACGAACTTACTTCAAGAGGTTTATGGGGTACTTAAAACATTTCAAAGTCCTAGTTAACAGCCATCAACAAGTTCCTTTAGAGTTTTAGCACCCTCTTAAGAGAAAACAATATTTCTGTATTTTTTTCATATTGAATAAAGTAATTCTCTCTAAGTGCATTTATCTTAATCATAACGCTTTAAGGTTTATTTCTAGCTCCTACAGACAGTGCCTGTGTTGCTCAAGCATCTGTCCCTTACAGTTCATTCTCAGTAGACTTCAAAAACAAAAACGTGATCAAACTTCTCTCTACCATTTAATAATCCTTTATTGTGTTCAAAATTCAAGGCCTATTGTAAGTTGTCCCCACTGTACTCTCCTGGTCCCCTCTCTGGCCGCTCTCCCACTGCTGCTCCTTCAGATGTGGTTCCTTTTTCTCAAGTTTTGGGCTTTGGCTAAGTTGTTTCCTCTGTTGGAATTCTCTTTGGGCAACACACAAGCTTTCATCCCAGTGGCTTTTCATACTTAGCTAACAAAGCCCAATTAAAATGTTCATTGGTATTTTCCTCATTTTTTTAAACAGAATAAATTGCTTTCTATTCTAGTATCACTTTGAAACCTATCTTAATTTATGTTCTATTAGAAAATCTTTGCATATAACTCCAACTCTTCTCACACTGATTTATGAAGTAAGATTTTCCATTTTGCATTTACATAGTATTTTAGAATTATTTTTGAAAATATTTTATGTGTTATTTTAACAATAATTTTAACAAATACTTCAGCATATTTTATTTATTTTTAGAAATCTGTTTATTTATTTGGTACAGGATCTCACTACACAGTTCAGACTTGTACTGATCCTCCTGTCTCAGCCTCCCTAGCACTGGGCTTATAGGCAAGTGCCACCAGGTCTGGCATGGTTCACTTGGGGTGTCAGGGACAGTGTAGCATGTGGTACTGGGGATTGAACTCAAGTCCTGAACTTCTCAGGCAGGTACTTAGAGCATCAAGGTGTCTCTCCAGCCTACTTGAGCATATTTTAAATTATCTGGTTGAACATTTGCAACCAAATGCGATGGCACCATTAAAATGCTGCCTTGCTTTTATATTTTAATCACACTGCAGATAAGTCAAATATTTTATTTTTAAGTGTTCATGGGAAAAGTATGCGGAAACTATTCAAGTGATAAATGACATGTCTCAAAAAAAAGGTAAATCTAGCAAGCATTGTAACAATGTCATAAAAGAAAAGTTTTCATAGTTTAGAAGTAAGACTAATAAGAGCATAGCAGTTTTTGTCATTGTCAGATACATAATTGTCCAAAAATAAGTATTTATTGATGTTTTACTTATGTACGAATATGGAAAACCACATAAGATTTTTTGTTATACATGTTTTAATGATTTTTTTGTAATTCAGAAATGGGGTTTTAAAAACTAAAAGTTAAGAATATCATAGCCTTTTAATTAATTTTTCTACTCTATTGGAAAAGTGACAAAAACAAGAGAAGAATCTGCTACCTAAGTATTCTTGTATATAGGGCAATCTTAAAAGTAAAGTAAGAACTCACTAACATAATACAAACCTTTTCTAACTGTGTTAAGGATATATAAGTTATTGTCTGAACTATTTTTAAAGCATACAGGCCAATAACATTAAGTATATTCACATTGTATACAAACATATATTAATACAAATCATAAATTAAATTAGTGATGCATAGCCCAATAAGCTCCAAAATAGAATTAGGGGTGATATTTACCAATTCATAATTATTAAGATGTCAATTGTGAGTACATGTTACATCTTTAACATGATGTGTGATATGGCCTCTCAAAAAATAGAAGTATCTAGGGACTGTAAGGAAGGCTTAAAAGGCCCTCATGCCCCACAGCCTCTTACAAAACTCATCTGGTAAAACTCCAACTGTACACCCATCTCAAGACTCCCCACTTCCCCCTCTCTAGCCTCTACTTAGCACAGTTCAACTCTCTGCCTCCCCAAGTCTGACTTTTACAGAATCCTCAATAAATGAAATAATACATTATTTGGGGTTTTGTGTGTGTGTGTGACTGGCTTATTGCACTTGGTACCCTGTTTTCAAGATTCATCCATATTTTTTGCCTGTGGAATACTCTTGATATGTTATAATATTCCATTGTATGTATATTCCATATTTTGGTTTTCTGCTGACCTATCTGTTATCATTGTACATAGGGATGCCAAACTTCAGTGGAAACTATAAGTTCAAGATTCTCCTTTCAGTCTAAATACAAATGTATTCAACTAAGAGGTAAGTCGTAATATAAAGCAATTTATTCTGCTTAAAAAAAAAAAAATAAGGAAAGCATCAGAGTAAAATGCCAGTTAACATTTTAATTGGGCTTTGTTAGCTAAGTGTGAAAAGCCACTGGGATGAAAGCTTGTGTGTTGCCCAAAGAGAATTCCAACAGAGGAAACAACTTAGCCAAAGCCCAAAACTTGAGAAAAAGGGCTCACATCTGAAGGAGCAGCAGTGGGAAAGATAAGTATTTGCTGTGCGGCACGAGGGCCTTTTAAGCCTCCCTTAGTCTCTAAATGCTTCTATCTTTTTAGGGGCTGTATCACCCATCATGTTAAAAGAAGTAACATCCATTCATATTTGACATTTTAATAATTATTAATCGGTAAATATCATCCCTAATTCTATTTTGGAACTTTTTGGGCTACGCATCGCTAACTTAATTTATGAATTGTTGCGATTCCTCAACAGTCATTGTAATTTTAAAACATTATTATAAAAGAAATTACTTTTAAATATTATAAGGCTTTGATGACATTAAATATAATGAATGTAGTGGGTATGCTATTTTATTGACATTGATTTCAGCATGCCTCAATATTAAATTTGCTTTTTCTCTATATTTAGAGAAGTTGCTTATCTCAAGCATTTTGAAGTCAACTGACACTGTATCATGGTTGGCATCTGGATAACGCTCCATAATCTCATCAACTCATAGGTCTCAGCTACTCTTCTCTCATTGCTAGGACAAATACCCAACACCCAAAATGAAAGAAGGAAAAGTTTATTTAGCTCACAGTTACTGGAAGTTTCAGTCCATACTCAGCTGGCTCCAAGGCAGAGGGGCACATGGGAGAGAGCAACCTTTCATGGAAGCGGCAAAGAGCAGGAGCAGAATGAAGGAGTAGCAGCAATAATGGCGACAGAGAGCAAATCTGTCTTCCTTAAATTGCATTCAGGCTATAGCCCCAGGCTGAGACTAGTACTCACGCCCATAATCCCAGCAGTACTCATAGCCATAATCCCAGCAGTACTCAGAACCATAATCCCAGTGCATAAGCTAATCATAAACTCTGCCTCATGACTTACCTGCGACTTTGGAGGGACAACTAGACATAGCCATAATGGTGAGGCTTTTTGGAAGTGGCTGGATCTAAAGCCCTGAAACCAAGATTAAGGGTGTGTGACAACTAAACTGGTTTAGCATAACTTTGGGTGTGGCATGACTGGTCCCAACCAAAGCCCTTGTAGCCCTGATGGAATACAAAGGAAAAGGTGGAAGAAAGGCTGGTAGGAGCCTACCTGCACGCTACTACCACTGCCCCAGGCTGTTTCTCCTCTGCCATTGTTCTGCCAACCTGCACTGCCTCAGAGATAGATTATGGATTGAAGCCTCTGCAAACTATGAGCTAAAATAAACTTTTCCTCTTTGAAATTGTGAGTGTTGAGTACTTTGTTTGAGGGGCAAAAAATGTAATTAAGATGCAAGACCATGTGTCCTACGCATAGAATCTACAGTACTAAATGGATAACACAACTGACTGTCATATATTCCACTTCTGCAAGTTCAAAACCTAAGCTGCTAGGTTTTAATATAAGACATGAGAGAATTAATGGACATAGACTCTGTCTCATGCCTAGAGAATTACCTTGAGAGACAAATATTTGAAAGTTAAAATATGTGTTGGGGTGTCAGAAAAATGAATAGAAAACTTTGACTCTCAAAAATATTGAAATGATTAACACAATTAGTAGACTCAGGGCCCAGGAAAGAAAAAGGAGGTGATTCATTGGGTCTAAAATAGTCTAAGTGAGCTATCCCAATTGGAGTTGGGGATTCATAGACCCTTTATGCCTTTATGTTCCCTTTACATAGGCATCCCTCTTGCCCTTCATATATCTGCTCTCTAAATCTTGATTTTCTTCAAGTCATTCTTCAGGAAAAGAAAAATTTTATCACAAAACAAGTGAAAACTGAAAAGAGTGCTGTGTGGGATTTCAATTAAACATATGTCTTCAGAGAGCATTTAACTTTTGGAATAACCCAACTCATGTAATACTTGTTTAAAGTGCCATAAAAACATAACCTGATTTTAACATTCTGGAAGAATGTCCATCCAGTAATTAGTACTGTAACTGCTACTTGCAACTGTTCTCCATAGATAACTGAGAGGCTTGTGTATAAACTAAACAGACTTCAATGGGAATCCTTTAAAAACATACAGCAAGCAATCACACCAAAATATTAATTTGCACTCAAATGCTTGATACCTCAAGACACTCCAATTATCTCGTACTGTTTAAGCCAGAAGACTTTTCCAGGCTTTAAACTAGTCTCTGAAGAGATTTAATTCAATATTACTTACCCTAAAGCAGTCAGGATGCTCTTTTTTTGCCCTTCAGGTCAATGAGAGTGACCCAACTGAGACCCAATCAAATCTAAATATGTCCCCCCTAAAGAACTATTCACAAGGTTAATTGTATCTTGGTTCTATTTGCTGAATAAGGAATCAGTTAAAGAGAATAGCAAAAGAAGCCATAAATGGCTCCATGAAACATATAGGAATGAGAGCCATGTATGGAAGGAGATTCGCTTTGCATTCAGTCCTCATAGATCTCTACTAAGAGGGGAAATAAACCTCTGGCAGAGACCTCTCTCATGCTTTCTATCATCACTGTAATCAATACCAATTTTACTCTTGCATCAAATCATGCTATTTGCGAACCCGAAGAGGACAAAACAGATACCTAAAACTATTTAGTTAGTTTCTTAGATGTGAATGCTATTCAAATGTGTTTACTCCCTGAATTGTGGGGAAACACAATACTGAAACATACAGTTGTGACATGTGGGGGTGGAAAGGAAGGTTATAATGAAAGCACAGATATGTATTAACATTCAAGGTTTATGTAGGCATTGAAAATATCAAAAGAGTTCAATTTATAAAGAAATATAATAGAAGAGTAAAATGCATTTTATAAGAGACACAAAGAGCCATAGGATCTAAATCCTTAACATTATGTTCAGTTATAAAATATAGTAATACAAAAGAGAAGGAAACTGTTCTTTATCATCTTAAAGTAAGGACAATCACCATCACAGTGCTTATTATCACCAAACATTATTCTGAGTTCTTTTGTTGAATTTTCCAATTCTTTCTCACAGTCCCTCAGGAAAGAGGCAGGAGACTCTAACGTGTACACTCAGGCCAGAAAACAAGGCAAAGAAGGAGCCAGAATCTGGAATCTTGCAGCTGATTCTCTATTGCATCAACTATCTATTATCAAAGCTCAGACACTCAGATGAAAAGAGAATCCAGTAAGCATGAAATCTTCCCATCCAAAATGGTAACCAAGGCCCGACCTTCCTTAGCTTTGGAGAGCAGAGGTGATGGGGCACGTTCAGCGTGGTATGGCTGTAGACGAGCATGAAATCTTGTATTGGAGTGATAATTGGTCTGAAACAGGACATAAGGAAGCCCTATAGAGCATAGAGCTGATACTCTGAAACAGAGGGTATCCAGAGCCAACAGAGAAGACCTGAGTCAACCCCAAGACCTTCATATCCTGGCCACTGGAGCCAAGGCTCCCTAGGCCACGCCTCTGTGTTGATTCCATAGTTTCCAGCATTACCACTTCTTTGGCTTTTTCTGGACAATGCAAACGTGACATTTCATGCGTTTTTTGAGATGTAAGTTTTGAGACTTTTGATATAAATCTGTTTCCTGCATATGGCCAAAACTATGAAGTGGAACTTTGACTTTTCTATCTAAAATATACCATTATTTTAGTGTAGGATGTGATCTTCAGTCATTCTGTCAGGAATCTGCCTTTACTGATGTTAACAGTTCATCCACTGATCTGCCCATACATAAGCCAAAGCTGCATGGAACTGAGATTTGTACTAGGGCTGAATTTGGAGATTTCTGTTATTTATATAAGCAGGATCTGAATAATCCAAGCCTTCTTGTTTCAAACATCATTCAATGATTTTTAAACTACATTAAAAAATTGTCCCTAGGTCCTTTTCTTCTGCTTATGTTCATTACATAACTTCCTTTGAAAGTTTGTATTCAATTCAGTCATTTCCTTAGAAAGGTGTGGAACTCCATTCCATTTCATATAATAATTAACCACCTGCTCCACCCTACTAAATCTCCTTACCTACTCTCCCCAAATCTCATTGTGTTTGGATTAAAGGAGCTCAGAAAATTTGTTCTTCTATTCCATGGCACCACCAGAACAGTCTTTTTTGCAGTAGCATTTTCCTTCTTCCTATCTAACAGCTACTCTTACCCAGGTGTTAAGCCAGGACTTGAACTATCAGGATCAACATTTGAGCCAGGATTAGCTATCAAAGGAAGGCAACCATTTACCAAGCCTCATGAGGAAGACTGACTTTCAGAATAATTCCTTCCTCCCAGATGTAAGTCTAACATATTGAAGGGGTGAAACAGAGTCACAGAATAAGTAAGACTCATGAAACAGGGGTTGTGTGCTAAAATCAATGACTGTTGTGAGAAAGCAAGACAAAAAGTTGCAGCCACAAATACAGGCAGAAAGGGGAGACTGACCAAGAACAATCCTGCGCATCTTTATCACCCAAGCTTTTGAATTCTAAGTAACAAACTAAACCCATAGCATTTTCTTTATGGCTTAACATGCTGTATGATAGTTGGCATTTTTTTTTTTTTCCTTCAATCATCCAGGAAAGATCAAATGAGTTTGTTATGGTTTGTGTCTAGTTGTTCCCTCAAAAACCTCATGTGAGTCACGGAGCAGGGAGTAGCTTGAGGGGAGGGGCTAGAGGACCAGGGCGGGGCTCCAGGGGCAGGGCCAGAGAGGAGAGGAAGCCTTAAATTGGAAGCATGTGCTCTACCCCATCCCACCCACTAGGCCTCAGGTCTCTCTGAGGTGTGAAGCAGGTCATCTTGAACAAGGAAGCACCTCAGCCTCTCCTCTAGACTCTGGTGTGGGGTGACAGTTCTGCAGTTCAGGCCCCCTCAGGCAGAAAGGAGACGTTTGAGGAAGACGGAGGAATTGACCCTCTCTCCTGAGCAAATAAGGCTCCAAGATCTTGCTATGTAATTCAGGCTGTTTTGAACTATGAAACCTCCACTGACTGTGAGCTAAATAAAACTTTCCTTCCCTAATTTTGAGTTTCAGGTATTTGTCCCAGCAATGAAAGAGGAGTAACTAAGACAGAGTTCTGTCAAAGAAATCATACTCCCTCACATGGTTTATGGTAAAAATATAGAATAAATTCAGTGAGAGACACAGCTGGGTAAGGACTCAAGTCAGACATATGATGAAATTGCCTTTGTATTTGTGCACCCTTTTATTATCGCTATTATTTTTAAGTAATGAAACCACTTTATTCAACTCAAAACTTGCATGCCACACAATCTACAAACTTAAAATGCAAGATTGAATACTCGTCAGATCATTAACAGAGTTATACAACTATAACCATCATAGAACTCGATGTATCTTTCAATTGCATATCAGAGAGGTAAGCAAAGGAAGAGGCTGCTTAGATCTTTCAGTAATAAAGAATCGTTTTCATGAGCTTCCTTGTCTGGCATAGGTGTCCTCCCTATCACACAGTTGTTTTCACTAAGTAGCAATTATGATGATTGCATATGGGCCACACATGAATTCTATGACCTGCATCTTTTGAGCTTGATAACCCAGCTCTTCAACAAGGTTCTGTCGCTGCCCCTTTTATGAAGTTCATATTCCCACCCAGCAGAGTCAGCATCAAGGAGCTGCTATTAATCCACTATTTGAAGGATTCTCCTGCAAGCTGGGCACACGCCAAAGCAAGGAACTGTCTGTGAGAACCAAGCTAAGCCTGAGTAGTCCCCATTGTGTCCTCCCTCCTCATGCATGCCTAATTTACAATGTGTCACACAGAGCTGGGAGGATATTGCACTGCTGCCTCATTGCATAAGTAAAGGAGCATAACACAGTTACACTCCACTGAGGCCACCTTGCCACCATGAAGTATGCGTCTAACTCAGCACAGGCTTCCCAAGGTCACGCTCCCTGTACTAAGTTTCTATTTCACTAGGGTGCTCTCCCAGGCAAGTCCAGCCTGTGGCCCACTGACTCCTTGACCTCTTTTCTTAATGTTATAATAATCAATACACATGAAACAGGGACTTTTCTAGTTGTACACATTGAATAACTATGCATTTCATTTGTGTCCTCAGAACTTTGTGTCCTTCATTCAATGCTGCCTAACAAAGCCAAAAGGATGGACTCACTTGTGTGTGAAAACAACCTGGAATTTCCTCTTAAGGCAACAGAATATTGTCAGAGATTCTTCGTCCAAAGGGGCTACGTCATTAGACATTAACCTTTAACAAATGTTTTTATCTGAAGGAAAGGTGCCTTTCTCAATTTTTCCCCCTAAAATGTTCATGTAAACTACTGGCACTAATGCTTGGATCTACTTTGGCCATTTTGATAATCAGATCAATTTCCTTTATCAATAATTTAATTTTGAAAATGTACATACAGACAGAAAAGTTGGAAGGATCACACACACACACAGACACACACACATCCATACATGCACACACACACACACACGCACACACACATAATCTCTATCTCTATACCCCTCAATGGTGTCTAAATTCTTTTCCACAGCTGAGCAGACCCCAGCTGGGTTTTTCTGATACCTACATGACATGAGACTATGTTTCGACCCTTCTCTCTTATTACTCAAATCCATCCACGTTGCCATTTCACATTGTTCAAATATATTGAAAATATATTAAGTAGTTTCCTTATGGTAATACCACTATGAAGTAGTATTCCTATGGTAATATAGTACCATAGTTGCTTGAATATACAGTAGCCACTGCATTAGAAATTCTCTTGTTCTATATATCTGTTTCAGTATCCATTTCCTTTCTACTTTAACTTACTAAATCAAATTAATATGTGTTCTATAAATGCATAAGCATTATGATTTCATAGCTAGTAAGAATGAATTATGTGGAAGAAACACAATTCAAAAAGAAAAACCTTTAAGAGGTAGAACACACACTACTTGTATATAACTGCATTTAGCAGTTCATAAGGGGAGGGTACTTCTTAAGCAGGACCAACAAGAGGCACCTGTTTAATAGATGATATTAATATGGTCCCCTGACCACTGGAGCTATAATCACAGTGGAGTTGCCTATGTTAGGGATATATCATTAGTACTAAGAATTACACAGAGAGGAACAAAAAAACACATCTTTTTTCTGTTGCATGGACAGAAATGTTATGAAATATTTATAGATGCTGAATTGGTAGCACTGCATTATCTATAAAATATTTCAAACCTATTGCAACTATTTTGAGTATATCCTTTTAGATTCAGTTTGACATTTCTTCCAAATACTGTAGAGGGTATTTTTTTTCCTTCATAACCTTCTTCTTAGCACTATGGAAAGCTTCAGGATAAAAAGAGAACTGTGGTGATTTTCCTACTAATTAGTTGCTCTTATTAAAAAGAGCAAGATAATTGATTTTAGGATGCACTACCCCTTATTAAGACCTAATTAAGCTGTATATCAAAGACTAATTAAATGGCATTATTCCATCTCGGTGATGAGTCTTGATGCTTGGTGAATAGATTTGGGTGGTAGCTGAATGCTCTTGGAATAGATTTCACAGCCAGACAGATAAATATAGTTGAAGAAGCTGAGTAAAGGGAATTTTCGATTATCTAAACCTAACACACTTATTGGTATTTCTTCAGCCTGACAGTTTGAAATGCACAAAATGAAACATTTGAATACAAACTCAGCATTGTGATAGGAGAGGGAACACTGAAAGAGCACCCTTGGAAAACTGAAAATTGAAATATGCCATTCATCACTCCAATGAGCAGGTGAACTGGAGAACTGAAGATATTTATTTATTGAATCTTTTGATAAATCAAGGCACTCAGACTTGAAAAAACCTCAAATAAGACCTCATTTATACCAGTAATAGATATCTGAAAACCTCAGACCATTTTTAAAGTTGGCTACCATCATCCTTGTTGGGTCGTTCTAGTAATTCGGGATATCAGGGGGAGGAAAGGGAGAGTTGTAAGAGAATATTATCCTGGTGAGGAATCTGTACATACTACAAGCACAGAAACTCAGGGACCTATAGCCCAGGCAAACAGAATCTTCCCTTAACAAATATTTGGAGAGTAAGAGATACTAATAAAGCAAATGGGTTTCATAATTTTGTCATAAACATCTGTATTATTACAAGCTAATATTTCCAACAGCAAATCAATCTATGGTGTGAGTAGTCTATTTGACAAAGAAAATCATAGCATTCCAAATGTCATGTAAATCCAGCTCTTGGTTTTTTTGTTTTTGTTTTTTATTTTTTGTATTTAGTACAGGGTTTACAGGGTCTCACTACACAGATTGGATTTATAATGATTCTCCTGTTTTTAGCCTCCCAAGAACTGGGATTATAAGCACACACCACCATGCCAAGCTTTTCACTCTTGTTTTAATCCTATAAAGCTGACCATATACTGTCAAGTGTGTGTGTCTTCAAGGCTCTGTCACCATGGGAATAAAACCTCATCATTCCATTTAATCTATAAGGTTATAACCTCTTTAAAGGGTATAGTGGGGCATCTTTAAATTCTTTAGCCTTTAATAAAGCTGAAGCTTTTGAATAAATCACAAGATATTTGTAAAAAAGTAATGATTTCATTATATAGCTGGGCTGTATTTGATTGTCTTTAATAGTTACCTTCACTGGCAGTATAATAATTTGCAAACAATAACATCAGTCATGTCACTTTTAGACTCATTACTGGCCAAGGTATAACCCCTATAACCAATAATCTATACTACTGAACATTTAAATTAAATGTCACTGTACTAAGTGCAGGTTATTCATTTGAAACTGAACTTTTGCAATTATAACATGTATTTTGAATTATCTGAAGGACATCTACCCTTGAACTCTTTCTGCTTTAATACACAGAGAAGTGGATGTAGCTGCAATCTCACTAAGAAAAGCTATACAAATAGAGAACTAAAATCTCTATTATAGGAAAATGAGTAAACAGTTTATTTTTAGCTATCTTTATAGAACTCATGGGCAAGAGATAAAGGATTGACAAATATTTCAAGGTTGCCATCCTAGTATTCAGTTAGACATGTTCAAGTTTACAATAATATTTAGATTAGCCAATCTAGGTAGAATTACTTTTTTCATGTGAAACAGGATTTCAAAATAAAATTGATAATTATTTAGTACACAAAATTGTGGAAAAAAACAATCAATTAATAACAAGTATAATTCCTTCTTTTGTTTTGCATCTCATGCCTCTTTTCCTAATAGATGTGGAACACAAAGGAAGGATGAAGACAGAGAGTTTAATTAACCTCTTCATTTTGTATCCCAAAGGCAACAAATCATGGATGAGCTAAATGTTGAATCCATAAATCCATGAACCTAATCAACAGTATTAACAAGATAGAAATGTGGACAGATTTATTAATTTCTGTGAGATTCTTGTAAGAAAAGTACTGCTGATGTATTTGAAGAAACATCAGTGGATCATGGAAACAAGGATTGATAGAAATTTTAAGATACTATGAATATGAGGGCTAATTTTTGAAAACTTCAGACATTCAGGTTCCTGATAACTAGTTTAGAATCATTAAACTGATTATATCTTTATCTAACTGCCTCATTACTCTTGCATCTGATCTCTTCAGGCAACAAAATGTCTCAAGGTAGTAACATAAAACATGAATGTGAAAATAAACCCATTATGTTAAAGAATATGTTATGGGTTGTGCCTAGATGTCCCCCAAGCCTCACACAATCATAAGTGGGAATTTGCTCAGGCAGCTGTATCTCGAGTGTGTAGCTTGGATGAAGTATGTGATGCAGGTTTAATTCATGATGTGATACTATTCCAGCTATGAGTGGATGTAATACAAGGGACAGAAAGAGGGTTGCTGGGCTGAGAAGACAGCTCAGTAGAATAAGCCTACCTGGAAAATGCAGCGTCCTCCTTGCAATCCCTGATACTGAAAGAAAGAAAGAAAGAAAGAAAGAAAGAAAGAAAGAAAGAAAGAAAGAAAGAAAGAAAGAAAGAAAGAAAGTGAACAATCAATCAAGCAAGCAGCTAGCTGAGGTTGCTGCCTGACACTTGCTGCTTTTTCTGTCTTCTGCCCACCATGAATCGTTTCTCTTCTGTAATGGCCCTCTGCCTTGCCATCCTCCCTTGGAATTAATTAGGTATAAACAGAAACGTCTACAAACTGTGAAACATGATAAACCTTTCCTCCTTTCACTTTGAGTGCCTATATTTTGTCTCAGCAATAAGAATGACTAAGACAGACCCAGAAGTTTTGCATATAGATCATAGAGGGCACACTAGAAGAGACTGAAGATATTGCAATTTCAATTTGAAATTCTAAGTACAATGGAATTTCAGTGCATTAAGAACATAAGAATGCTCCAGTAAGTCCATTCTTTATTTCTCTACCACAAAATTGTACATTAGTGTAACAGTAGTTGACTATGTGCTCAGTATCTTTGCCTTTGGGATACAGGAAGTGATCTATGCCTTGATCTCCATGGTATGATGAAGGTTAATGAGTGTGCACATGAACAAAAGTCTCCTAAACAGATCTTGGACCCTTCCTTTATGCTCCATCTAACTGGTTTTATGTATAAATTTACTTGAGCATCACAAAGGATCTAATAGACCCATACCACTTCAGGGTTTGTAAAGAACAGATCTCATATCCAAGTAAAACTGGCTGGTTAAAATATTCTTTAGTTTAGTAAAAATGACATTCATTTATGAACAATTTAGGAAGTCTTTATGGCCACAATTGTTTAATATATATTATCTCCTCATGGCTTCTGACTTTTACTAAAGTAATAGATGAGAATTGACCTTATGCTGATTTGGTGGATTTTTACAGTTTGTTCAAAATCAATTGGCAACTCAGGAAATGTAATGATTTTTTTGAAAGGATTTCATTATATAGTTGCGACTGGCCTTGACCTAACTGTGTAGCACAGGATGGCCTTAAGTTTGTGGTAAACCTCTTGCCTCAGGCTCCTTAGTACTGGGGTTACAGACAGTGCAACCATGCCTGGCATTGCCTCTTAAGCTTCTTAATAATTTGAGTTGGGGATAGGTCCAATCTCTGAGATTTGAAAGGACTTGGAAGAAGTGATAGAACTAGAGAAACTAGAACATATGATATTTGAAATGTACCTTAGGTTTTCTATTTTAGTTGCTAGTAGAATTAATTCATTCCTTTTAAATATATGAGATATATGGTCCAGACAATGCTTTCTTTATTAACTCTTCTTTAATATTTTCCTTCCTTTTCTTTCTATTGTTAAATTCTGAAGGTATGATTTGAGAAATTCAAAGAAAATATGATCCTTTAGTAGATGCAATAATATTAAAACCGCTTCAAATTATGAACTCCCGTCTTTGATGTTTTTCTTTTTTCAATATTCCCTAATTGTTTTTCCTGCATTTTATCTGGTACCATAATGGTCGTTTATTTACAGCACACTTAGCTCCTTCCCTTACAACTGTGGACCTCACAGAATTCAATATCTTTACAGATTAATGCAAAGCTTTGCACATGTGCTCAGTAATGACTGACTGAGTGGATGAATGAAAACATTTCTATACTCACCATAGAGAGTGAGATTTTAATTCCTAAAGCTACTTAATATTGCTTAAGGTAGAAAGATATTTTCTTACTTGTGGGAATACACAAATCATTGTAAACTTGTCCTTGACCCCAGTGGTTTTCAAATATTTTTATGTGACTCGATGATCAAAATACATTGGCATTGTGATTCTCTCCTGAGACACTAACCTTCATCTATAAATTCACGGGCTGCACACATATATGCACATTACTGAGCCAAGCATCTCTTCAAGGAACACATATCCTCACTACTTCCTTGTGACAGACACTGAAATGACACTCACTGAATCATGCCTTTGTAAAATCGCCTCTCCTTGACCGGGAACAGTAACTGTGTTATGATATGATGCTGCTTTTCATTAGATATCATTGTGTAAAAAAAGTAAAGGAACATTTTTGGGTGTGATTCATATCCCTAGTTGAAGTTAAGTGAATCAAAAAGTAGATCATTCTGTGTATCAATGAGCTAAGCACTGATCCCCTTAGAAGCGGGACTATAGGTCAAAGACTTTTCCTGTCATGAAGAAGGAATGCTCAACTCATTCTACAAATAAGTATATTCTTCTTCCAAACATATGAGCTCAGATGAGGACTCTAAGATGAAAATTAGACCCTGTGCTGGCCACATTGCTATTACATCCTTACAGGACCTTGAACAGAGGAGCCAGATAACTTGTGCCCCAACTTGTGACTCATGAAGGTCTTTAACATAATAAATGCTTAGGCTGCTATACTTGCTTACAATTTTGTGATGTCATTTGTTATGCAGGAGTAGAAAACTAATATTACTCTGCTTTTTTATCTCTTTTTAAACAACTATTAATCAAGGGAATTGAGAGAATGTGAAAGAATGAGTCACATTTCAAAATCCATACAGCTGTGTTTTAAAACTATCTATAAAATGATGCCTGATTTTTTTATTTTTTATTTTTGCAGAACTAGGGATTGAACTGAGGCCCTTGTGCTTGGCAGGGAAGAATTTATTCCACTGAGCCATCTCCTCAGCCTCTGATGCCCAAATATTAATCAGCAGTCTTGCTCTTTGAGTTAAAGAACTTGAACTCAGAAAGCATCTTACAGGTTAACTTTCTCAATGAATCATTTCATGAGTTAGCCATTTTTCATTTTCCAAACATTCCTTGCAAAACAACTATGCACAAGCTAGTATAATGAATATGATTTACAAGCTCCATCAAACTATGCATTTTTCTCACCTCTTATATCTTAACATATGATAACTTTGATACATTAGAAATAAAAAACTTAGTGATAATACAGCCATATATATTTTCTAAGTACTATTTTAGCCAGTGAAAATGTTTAAGGGGTATTCATAGTAGATATAAAGATAAAGATTATATAGCTCATAATTAGAAGGCCATAGTATCTAGCAGGAAATAATAAAATTTGTAAATAAGTAAGGATTTGCCAACAAGTATGCACTCAATAATATCAGAGTAGCACAAACTTTATTTAAGGAATCCAGGGAGGGTTGTGAGAAAAGCTTATATTTGATTCAGAATCTTTGAACAGAGAGTATCTGAAAATTATCTCGAGGTGAGAAAAAACTTTCCAGGAACTGTGTGTCCCTTATCTAGAAAATCATCATATGTAATGAATATCTATCACTGCAATTTTTTTTGTTTAGTTTGTTTTTTGGTTTGTTTGAAACCAGGATCATTACATATAGTCCTACCTTTTAAATACAAATTGAAGTATGTGTGATTGGCACTCCAAATAGTATGTAGATTAGTTACAGATAAGTTCTACATGGGTTAAACATATGAAATGATAGGAGATTCACACTGGTGTTCTTGTTATTATACAACAGAGGAACGATTCCTTACCAGTTAGATTACCAACTGAAAGGCAAAGATAATTTAAATGCCCTGATGCAAGAACTCAAAGCTGAGTGGTATGGTTTATATTTAGAGGTTCCTACAAATTCCCCAGTGCATATAGGTGGGACTGGCGTGGTAAGGTAGCCCTCTAAGGGTTAGTGATGCTGGGCAGTGAGGCTGGGTCGGCTGAGGTGGATCCCAGGGCGCATGTCCTAGAAGTGTGTGCTCCATCCCTCAACCTTGGTCTCCCTTTGCTTCCTGTCTACCGAGACATGTGCAACCCTCCTCTATCACGTGCCCTGGCCACAACCCCCTGCCTTGGACCCAGCCAATTATGAACTAAAATTTCCACAGAATATGAGTCCAAATAAACATGTCCTCCTTTAAATTTTCAGTGTCAGGCATTGGGGTTCAGTGATATGAAAACAGTGCAACTAGGACACTAAACTTTATGTATTTTTCAAAAGAATTGCCCTAAAGTGAGCCCGCAACATTGACATAAAACATGCTGCTCCAGAGCATAGTTTATCCCATTCCATTACTGTTAAACCAGTCACACACTTCACTTTTCATAGCAAATGTTTGCAAAGAAAGAATAGCCATAAAACTGGATCAAAATAAATATGCAATTGACTGATAGGAACCAGTATATTGGTTTCCTTTTATTTGAGATACAATTCTGGAAAACTTTCTTGTTTGCTTTGGTAACCTACGTATGTTTAGGTGTTGCACTTTGGTTTTCAAAGGCCTTTCTCTTATTCTATAGGAAAAATAAAGGAGCTGATCAAGGAGGAGGAAATTAGCTTTATGGGCCAGAGAGCAGTTCTTTAAAAGAAAGTCTCTTCTGTCATGAATTTGGTACTTCTTTTCAACACATAGAAAAGCCCTCATCAGGTTTGCACTGAAATCTGTGCTTGCCTGACAAGTAGGCTGGTGATACTCTATTCCTTTACCAGAGAAGCATGGCAGTTTTTGTACACTGTTCTAATCATCATGGTTACCTCCAGAAACATAGTATTTGATCTTTTAAACAGATTTTGGTATAATTACTTTTTTTTGTGGCCAGCTCAGCGCCCCCTGGGGGCAGGGCAAGTGCAGATTGTGGTGGCAGGGATAGATCCACGGTCCCTAGGCTTGCCTAAGCTTGCCTAAGCAGGCTCTTTAGACCACTGAGCCATCTTGCCAGCCCGGTATAACTTTTTAAAATGTTGGGAAAGTGTATTTCAAGGTGATTGATTATGTTTTAAAGGAGGACTGTGTTTTGTGGGAGGGGAAAGATTAGCAATGTAGAAAGCATCTATGTGTAAATAATTCACATCATAAAAATAACTCTGGTAACAGCTTAACAGAGGCAGTTGTTTCTCATCTGCAACCAAAGGAAATTCTAAATAAAGAACAGCTCCGTGTACAGCTTAGTTCCGGGCACGTTGATTGCGAACACTGGAACATGTTAGAAAGCAGGGGCAGTGGTGTTAGATCTCTCGTTTCCAATGTGCAGCATTCTGACCTCCACCAAGCAAGTAGCTCACCTCCTTTTAAATAATTCTCAATTGGGTACTGCCTCAGAATCATGATTTATTTGACTTTTCAGCAGATTTTCACAATTAAGAAATGCAAATATTAACTAAACAAAACGAAGGCATTAATATCATTTAAATTTGCATAGTATTCTGGCCATATGGAATCAATCATTCAGACTATTTTATTCTATTCCACATGTTATTTTCATAACACATATTAAAACATTTATGTCTTATTCTGAATCCAAATAAAAGTAGGCTATGTTTAAAATGGTCAAATTATCATTTTTTTTAAAAAAATTACCATTCAGCGTAAGGTCACAGACCAAGGCAAAACAGGGTATTTCTGGAGCTGAAGGTTTCATTATTACTTGCTGTGAAGCTATCGTAGATTTGTTTTAATGAGAGAAGATTGTGAAGACTTTAGTTCATCAGGGACATTTTATATGCTTTAATAAAGGAAAATGTCTTAATCATTTAAATTACATATTTTTCCTTCCCTGAAAATTTACTAAGCATTCTGTGCTTTGCTGTAAAATAAGACTTAAAAAGCAAAGGAAAATATAACTAAAAGACAAATCAGTGAGGTGTATATCTTTACCATTCCACTCTATCTTGGTACTATCAAGAGAGGGTCTAGAGTCTTTTTAGTAAGTATTTATAGGCATGGTTAATTAGTGAATTTCTAACAGCATTAAGAATAAAGTAGAACTAGTTATTTATTTCACTTTATGATTGCTTCAATATGCTTTTCCTCAAAAGTATTTCTGACAAATGTCACTTTTTAACCTGTGAAAAATTTATTTTGAGATATTTGGCAGAAGAGTGTTCCATGCCCCTGAGTCATGTTTAACAAATAATTATGGATCTATTCGTACATATAGATCTGCTCGTCAGGGTTCATTTTTAGGGAGTAAAGCTATATGATTCTGTCAGTAATTAAATTTCTTTGTGTTTCCTCTATGAAATGAGGATTGTCTTATTTACTTTAGACCATTGTTTAGTGAATTAGATACAAAGATAAGTGCTGTTCGCTTGTCACAGGGCCTGGCACACTATAAGTGCTCTATAAATATTGGTCATTAATAGTGGCATTTGTCATGATAAGGTAGATATGTGGCCCAAAGTGAGGAGACTGGGCCTGAGTGCAGAGAAGCAGCAGTAATTATTCATTTAATTAAAATGAAGCTAAGCATATGCTGCAAAGAAAGATATTCACAAAATGACACAAATCTCTACCACTCCTCTCGTATCTTAAATTACACTTCATCTTCATTCTTTCGTAAAGCAAAGTCATGACAGAAGAAGTAACAGGTGAAGTGAACTTTTCATTGATTTCAGAACTGCCACAGATATTGGTCCAGGTTGCTTACAGTAATTCTCATATGGAAGGAGAACAATATTGTGAGAATGGGAACACTTATGTATAACACAAGGGATTAATATTCAGATTATATGAAAGAATTTGTGCAGCTCAGCAGCTGCAAAATGAGTAGAAAAATAAAACTAAGAAAAGGCTTTGAATTTTGTCACCTACACATATATAGATACATAGATATATCATATAAAATGTGTCACACAAAATGATGCTGAAGATCACTAATCATTATAGAAATTCAAATCAAGCCATCATGAATTACTAGAGCTGGGGAGATAGCTCAGTAGAATAAGCACTTGCCTAGCAAGCACAAGGTCCTAAGTTTAATTCCTGGTGCTGCAAAAAAAAAAAAAAAAAAATTGGATTTGTCATGAGTTACTACTCCCTCCAATGATAGGATGACAAGGGAAGAATGAAGATACTGGGCATTGCTGTTAGGGGTTGTAGTTCTTCAAATATTAGACATCAAGTGTCTTATATATAATCCATCAATTTCATTTTTTGTTTATAGACTGAGAATAATTAGGAGAAGGAACTCCCATAGATATTGGAACAAGACAGTAGCATTATTATACCCAAACATAGAAACAATGCACATATCTACCAGTAGCTGAGGACACAATTAAGACCTGTGACATAGACACAACAACATATTACTCATTCTTCAAAAAGAAGGAAATTCTGATACATGACGTAGGACAAAGAAACCTTAAAGCTGTTTCACTAAGTGAAATGTCAGTCACAGAAGGGTGAACATTGTTTGATTCCGCAATGATGCAGTAACCAGAGTTGTGACATCAAAGAAACACTAGACAGCTGGTTGCTGAAAATGAGGGCAGTGGGAGTTGGTGTTTCATGAGTACAAAGTTTTAGTTTAGGAAGAAGAAAAAGTTGGAAAGCTAGTCCTGTCCACAGGGTGTCTGGCAAGAAGATTTTGTGCTCCTTCTGCCCCACCCCCCTTGCCATGGCCTCCTATATCAGTGGTGAAAATGCTTGCACTAAGTGCTAGTATATGAGTTATTGTTACTGAATTTATTATACATTTATATATGCTAATTTTCATGCTACATTCACTCACTCCATTCATTCATTCATTCATTCATTCATTCATTCATTCATTCATTCATTCATTCACTGTCTTTTGGAGACAAGTTTTCCCTAGCAGTTCAGGCTGTCCTAAAAGTTACTTTGTAGCCAGGGCTGGCTTCTAACTTGTAGCCATCTTCCTGCCTCAGTCTTCCAAGTACTGGGATGACAAGTATGTGCCACCAGACCTGGCCTCATGCTATATATATTTTCCTATACAATAAGGATATAAAAACCTTACCGCTAGAAAGTTATGTTTGTGGATTTATGGTTCTTTTCAGTTTTGTTTCTTCTGTGTCTTTTTCTTATTCTATTTCCACTTTTCTGGGTTAAAGCCTAGTATAACCAGTGAGGGAAGCATCACGGTGTGTTCCATGCAGGGACTTAGAGCATTCTGGTGAGCTGATTCCCTAACTGCTGGCCAGCACAGGTCTGATTCTCATATGGCCCTGCTGGAATGTTCTGTGGGAATGTGGCAGGCTCTCCCCAGATCTACACACTAGCTTGGCTCCACTTCTGTCACAGCCCCACCAGAAGACTACTGAATCTGTAATTCAGCAAGTGTCTGTGCAGCAAGTGAGATGGTGGCTTTCCTTCAATATTGCCTATAACTTCCTTTGAAGTACTTCAATATAGAGAGTGGAACATAATAATCTTTGCACTGAATTTGCTCTTAGAGAATTCATTTTGAACTTGATCTAGTTCATCAGAAATGCATAGTTGAATGGACAGAAGCCAGCACCTGAAGAGAGCTACAGATGCCAAAGGTCAGTACTTCAAATGTCCCTGTCTAGTCTTCTTCAGAGGGCTTATCAGCTAGGATGACCTGTATGAAAAGGGTGAAGGTAAAATTGGGGGGTTGACAAAAAAAAAAAAAAAAAAAAAAAAAAAAAAAAAAACCTGTCTTGATGAAAATAAAGAGGAAATCGCAGAGCACAGCCTAAAATATTTAAATATAGTTAGACCATGGCATGCTACAATCTTGTGCTCACAAACCCACTCATGGATTCTGCTACAAAATTAGTGGTGATTTTACTATAAAATCAGCTGCTCTAGGCATTAGAATTGTCACAAACTCTCAGGACAACCTCTTGTCAAAGCACTTAATAGCCTGAGATTGAAAGGTCCCTGAGTTTACAGACAGGTTGAGTGTTCTGCTTTTGCATCTTACTGGAATAAATGCTTGCTTGAATTGTAAAATTTGTTCCAAGGACATAGTTGATTCTCAGTAATGCTTGTGAAATAAATCCATTGGAAAGAAACCATGAAGACTTAGTGTTTTTTTAAAAAAAATTCAGGCTGGTAAGATAGCTCTGTAGCATAAGTGCTCGCTTTTTGAAAGTAGCAGTTAATTGGTCGGATACTCAACCTGACTATCTATATATGCTGATATCTGTGAACCAAGCAACTGTACTGAAGATAGCAATGTGTAATAGGAGAGTCACGCTTAGAATGCCTGTCATTCTGGTCTGCTAAATACATAGTTCCCGTGACATACCAATTATTACCATACTGTCTCTCAAGTAAATGTTTTTTGAAATAGGTAATAAATGAAAAAAAAAAGATGCAAGAAAAAAAATGTCATAGGAAGGTCCTGCTACAATACCATATATGGTTAGATTTCTGAATTTCTGTATAAAAATATGTGTCTATTCCTATTTCTTTAATATTTTTTCTTAGAAATTGTTTTACTTTCCATCAGCCTCATTCCCATTTTGCTTAAGCATCGGCAGAATAGCTCAAGACCACTCCGTGGTGGTTCCTCCCCACTCAGTGGCCTGCGTGGTGGGGGCTGCAGACCAATCTTCTGTGGCCGGCTGAGCACTCGTCTACAGTAGGGAGCTGCTGAATGGGGACAGAGGGCACCTGCACGCCCTCGGACCAGTCTGCGACCTCAGGCTGAGCAGCCGTGAACTCTGGAGCTGGTGCAGTCCATTCACCCTGAAATTCCTCCTTGGTTACAGCCTTTTCAGTAGCAGCCTGCTCTTCTTTTTCCATCTCTTCAGGAACCCGGTAGAAGAAGAGCTCAGGCATGGCTTTCCATGGGTGTTCCCGGGAGACGGTGCCGCACATGCGCAGCACTTCCAGGGCCAGCATCCACCACATCGGACCCACAGAGTGAGCCCCCTTATTGTTGCACGGGATGGCAATGTCCACAGAGCGCAGAGGAGAAGCTGTGCTGCACAGAGCAATGGTTACAGATTGACATAAGATGCCTCCGTTAGGGGCTGGTGGTTGGCCCTGGGGTCAGTAACCACCAGAAGACGTGGCTCTCGGAAGGCTGCCTGGATCTGGTTAGTGAAGGTTACAGGAGTGAAGCAGCCAGTGATAGGAACATCTCCAGTGGCAGCAGCAAATTTCAGCACAGCCCACTGGCCTGTGCTCTTAGAGGATATGACACTGACATCAGCAGGGTTTTCAGTGGCCACTATGGCTGGAGCTGCCAGGAGGAGCTTCTCCCAAGTCCACTTCAGATTTATGATGTAGATTCCATCACTTTTCCTTTTGTGGATAGACTGCTCCATCTGGAAATCCAGGTTGGTGCCACCTAAGTGGGTTCCTGCAGCAAGGAACTTGAGGACGTCCTCCTCCTTCATTTGCAGGACATCAAGGGCTCCGGACATGGTGAAGTTTCCCTTCAAGTTACAATGGGAATCAAGAACAACGCCGTGTGGATCTCTTCCTGGAAAGTACAGAAAACTATTTCTTTGTTTTTCCCTAATATTCTGTAAGGAGTTAAAGTTCAATACATCAATACTTGATGGAAAATACCTGCTCCACATTATGCCTAAGATGTTTGATATTTAGCCAGATAGTGAGGGTAAACCGATCTGCATATGTTATAGGGTAATAATCAGCTTCTCTTCTGGAGAGTTAACAACCTAAATTTGCAGATCAAATATTAGAGAAAAGGAAGGACTGCAAAGTCAGCCAACATTTTGGTTCTAGCCTTTCAAGGTCAGTGAAGACTCAGGACATAGGAGAACCTGTTCTGTAACATCATGGAACTCAGTTGTGCCGCAAATTTTCTGATCAAGAAGATTATGGAGCCACAGAGAAATGTGATCGATGATGTATAGTGTGCCTAAGGAGAGTCACATGGAGAAAAAACTTTCTCACAGGCTTTCACAGAGAGCAAATTAGTCAAGCAATCGTCACACCATGTGACTCATCCACATGGCTGGCACTGACAAAGGATCTACAAAGTATGGTACAGCATTACAGGATAAATCCTGAGGGGATTTGATTGACCTTATCAGATGTATTAGTTATATTAGTTAAATTTCTTGTTATATAGGTCTTGTGTTACCTTGGTCTTAACCATCCAGGAGAAAAGTATAAAACTGAGGTATATAAAGTAAAGCCATATTAATATGCTGAGCTGTAAAAGACTCTAGTCAACAACTTCTGTAGATAACCCACTACTATTGTGGATTGTGTTGGAACGTTTTACTGAATTCAAGCACCTAGAGTATTTAAATGCCAATAGAATACCCATCTCAGACAGGACTGAAAAAAGGGGGGGGGTTATATAGGAAGAACCATTTTGTATTTGTATACACAAAATAGTTAGGATAGATATACAGCTACTTTTGCTTAATTCTATGAGAAGAAAGATTTGTAGTAATAGTGTTTGGACAGGATATCCTTTCTGCTTCTTGTACTATGGATAGCCACTAAGAATATAATAATGTCAAATGTATTAATTATTGAAAATGTCCTATTAATCAGCTTTGAAACTAACTCATTGATATTTGTCTCTCAATAGAATCAAATAAATAAGTAAATAAATAAGAAAGAAAGAGAGAGAGAATAAGTGCCTGCCTGGCAAGCACAGGCTCATGAGCTCAATCCCTGGTACCACAAAAAAAGAAAGAAAAAGACAGTGTTTTTTATTTGCAAAAAGGAAATGAGGACCCAGCTAGGCAATGCAAAATCAGGAAAATCAAGATATCATTTTTAAAGTGAGAACCTAATACAAAGGGAAATGTGGGTAGATAGGTTATAGAGAGTAAACAGATTGTTTCATTGTTGTTATACTATTGAAACTATTTAACTGCCCTTCTCTTTACATACTTAAGCTTGCCTTAGAGTTAGAAATAAAACAGCTTGGAGCACATTCCAGGGGACACCAAGGTAAGTGTCTGCCTTGAGCCAAATTATATACCTTCTAGACAGAGGCCCTGCTCCTCTCATGAAGTCATACGATCTCAGTGGAATAGCAGCTGCAGGAGAAGCTCTCTTGCTGAACAGAACCTTAAGTAAATAGCCTAGAAGACTGGTGACCAATGAATTATAAACCAACTAGAATTAGTAATAAAAACCTTAAAATAACTATACTCATGAGATAGTACTAGTCATATTCTTGCTGTGCTTCTGGAAATAATAGAATCTTTTTCTTTTACCCAATGTAACTACAAATGGTAATTAAAAGCTGATTTAGGATCAAAGGCAACCTCAAGGTTATAAATATAAGTAGCTAGCTCAGGAAATAGCTTGTTCGTGTTAACATATTCACTTTTTTTAAAAAATGGGAAGGGATCTCAAAGTAGGTTTAAAAAAAAAACTGAGCAAAACCAAAACCAGCTAAGGGAAAAATCAATCAATACAGATTTTTTTTGTCTGAAACATCTTAGAGGAAGAAAGACACAGCCAGTATAAGGCAAAAAAAAAATCTGTTGATTTATAATGTTTCTACATTGGTAGGGAAGGTATTAATTGTTCATGCTATAATATGACCCATAGATTCAGCTTGAAAATGGTAGTGAACAGAGCAGGCAAAAGTACACAGAAGAAACTTCTAAGAGCATGAAGCAACAGGTAGAAAATTTCTGGGCTTTACTCAATCTCATCTGTTGCAGAGTGATGCAAATATCTATTTGTTATTATGTTGTTCTCACTCTTTCCAAATCCTTTATTATGGTTGACTAAACACTCTTTATTCAATAAAATCATTATCTTTAGATAAAAACACAAAACCACAGGAGTGAGAATGCACCAAAATAATTAAGGGCAATGTTTAAAAATTACTTCTTATGATGCACTGGATACTTTAGGATGAGTACACTATTATAGAAACAATGAGTCTCTACGGGAAGCATTGTTCTCCCAATAAAATATTACAGGAAGCAGAGAACAAAACAATGACAGACCCATCCTCGCAGATACTATAGTCAGGTAGAAAAAGAAAGATTAATTAGCTGAGGGCCAAGATATGTGTACAATGACAGTAATGCCCAGGTCTGTAAAGCAAAGTCTGTGAGTCCCTAAGAGTGGTACAGAGAAGTTAGTGCCCTCTGGTGAGGTGGAGTGGATGGATGAATGCCTGGAGAGGGGGCCCCGAACTGAGAGAAGGGTGAGCAGTATTACAGGAGCCAAGTGGAGGAGTGGGGAGAGAGAACAGTGTTCAGGGTGAGGAGGGAAAATGATTATCGTTGGCATAAAAAGTTCTGTATCTACAAGCAGCATGGCATGTGAAAGGAATTTCTGAATGTCAGAGGAAAGCATTCTGAAAATGTATTTGTTCTAAGAGACTTTTTATTAATTTTTCTTTATTCTATACAAGGTCTTACTAGGAAGTTCAGACTCATAGTGATCCTCATGCCTCAGTCTCCTCAGCACTGGGATTACAGATGTGCACATGGGTTCCAGGACAGACATGGCATGTGTTACCAAGGACTGAAGCTGGTTCCTTGCACTTGCCAGGCAGGTAATTACACCACTGAGCTACCTCTACAGTCCCTACTCTGTGATAATATTAAGGTAGAAGGACGCTTATGTGACATGAGAATTTTCTCTTCTGTCTCTTGGGCTATGGGTATCCTTTCACAAGCAGAATGTAACAGAATCTGGGTGTTCCTAGCCCTCTAGAGCTCACCGAGAAGCACAACAGCATTTTGCTTAACACATGCCTTAGAGGAAAAGAAGCAGGTATTCATGTGTATCCCCAGGGTCTCTATTCTCTTACACACTAGATCATCAATAAAATTTAAAGAACTCAACCATGAAAAAGCTCACAAACCTCCTCAAAGCTGAGGTTTATTAATTAATTATTAAGAAATATATTATAAAGCCCTTATCAATGGCCAAGTGGTTTTTCCCCCCCCCTCTGGTTGCTAGAAGTTATAATCAAGACAAAAAGTCCTTAAACTCAGGTCATTTACACATTAATAGGATCAAAACTGGTCATAGCAAAGTAACTAAATAAACAACATAATAAGTTTGATAATAATGTTATAAAGGTGGTAAACTGACGGTAGAATAACATCAGTGTATAATTTTTTTTAAAAAAATCTCTGATTATATAATATCTGAGCGCAGATATAAAGATGAGAAGAAACCTGGATTGGAAAACGTATGTGAAGAACAGCCAAACACAGAAATCTCACTTTGAGGAAGTACTAAACATTCTAGGAAGGTAAAACAGTTCAACGAGCTTCCAACAACATCAAGGGGGCTGGCTAGGTCAAGGTGAGTTTCGAACTTCTTCTAATACCAGTAGAAAGTCAGGGAATCGTTTTAGGCAAGGAAGTAGCTGTGTGTGTGAAAAGGATCTTTCTGGATGTTCAGTGGAGAATAATCTGATAGATGCTGAACACGCAGCTAAGTGGAGAAGCCGTCTCTGTCTGTGCTCAGCTACAATGAGAAAAACGAAATAAGAGCAGAACAAATATATAAATATGCTAAGAGGAAAATGAAACAGCAGAAGACAATGGATTATGGTGTGATCGTGTTCCCAGACAAGACTAAATAAGTAATGAAACAAATGAATGAATACATCCATCCAAACTACAAGCTGAAACATTTATCAGTATGAGGCCTGTAAACCTGAGTGGACTAGAGAATTCCCATTTCCAAGCAAAATCCTTTCAGTTCGACTACAAAGTGTACCATCATGCTGCTCCTATTTCCCGCACTAACAGGCGTAGGATTTGCATGTTATATGGCAGTACCGTTCACAAAGGAATAGTTTTGTATTATTGCAATCAAAATTTTTATGCTTCACATAAACTTTTTCCCTCAACACTGAAGGAAACCTTTTAATGGTACTCCTGGCTACTGCTGAAGTACATGTGCGTTTAATTCATACCAGGCAAGACAATTCAGAGCCACTGTTCGCCACCAGGAAGGTGGACCTTCTGCTTGGGGCCACCCCTTCTTAATACCGGATGACCCACTGGCATGGATTGATATAGATCCCTGGATTTTAACCTTGGCCTTTTTGAAGAATTCTATTTGTCTCTGAAGGCTGTATTCTTTTTGGCTTCTAAGGTAAGCTTTTCTCATTAGCAAGTAGTAATGAACAACAAAGTTAAAGTTAAAAAGAAAAAAAAAACCGACCTAGTCATACCTCTGTCTTTTTCAATTTATATTCTTCTGGGTAACTTCCAACTCAAAGAGAAGTGAGGCCAACATTTTTTTACACACATCAGAAAAATAAAAGATATTTTTCTTGATAATCTCACTAACTGAGCAAGGGACCACTGTATTGGAATCAAATAATTTTTTATCTTTTCCACTGAAGCCTTCTTAGATTTACTAGAACAATGTGTACACCTGATATATTTTCAGTATTTATTTTATTTCAGGCACTGTGACATGTTTCTCACATTTTATGATTCAATCTTTATAGCAAAGTCAGTAGATGGGTTTTGTGTTTATTTCCATCTTACAAGTCGGGAAACTATAATTTGAAGATAATACATAGCTTGCCAAGATTAGATAAGTAGAAAAGTGGTAAAAACAGTGCTCCTCGTAGGTCTGTGTTGCTTGAAAATTTATAGATTTGCTACGAGCTAGGCTATCTTCTGTGAAAGTAGAATACTTTTCCTACTTGCTACAAGCTGGGTTTTCTTTTCCTGTGTTCAAAAGTGACTACATATATGTCATAATAAGCAAACAGGATATTAAACTGGAAAAGCAATGGGGATGAACTTGATTAATATTATGCAAAGTTATCTAGATAAAGATTTAAAATATTACCAACAACAGTAACTTTGTCCACAGATGACTTTCACATTGACATAAAATTATACAACAGGCCAACCATTCAAAATCTAAGATATGCCAATGCCTTTGAAGGGTCTAAAACTGAAACTGTGTTTTCATATATTTAACGAAATTTTTTGCCTTGACTAACTTTTCTCACTCCAGAGTGAACTACCTTTCTTTCCATCTCTAAACAAGAAAAAAAAAATGTATATTTTCAAACAAGATGTGCTAAAATTTACAGAATATTGAAAATTCTGCTTCAAGGCTAGAAAACTTGGTTTCTTTAATAATTTAAATCTCCACCTTGTTAGGTGGGCTTCACAATTGCTGCGGAAAGTTAGCAAGCCTGAGATTGTCCTCCCCAGGAAGCAAACTCTTCTTAGCATACCGATCAGACTGTTTTCCTCTTTGTCTTCAATAGATCAATAATACCAAGGCTGCCAACGTATCTATTCAACAGAGAACTCCATTTCAGAATTCACTCCTGAATTGTCTTCAAACATAGCAGCCAATACCTGTGCTCATCTGTTTCTTAGTTCTTCTGACCATAGCTTATAGTTTACAAGGATGTAATATCAAGAGTTCTTATCATAAGTCTTTTACATTACAGCAATTTCCTTTGGGATTATATTTCAGTAAGTAAAATGCTCCTTGGGAACTATTTAATTTTTTCTTAGCTTGTTCTTTTTTCCTGCTGATCTACCCCTGCCCCCCAAATCCCACAGACTTGTCATTTTTAAAGTTGAAGTATCAGCGCTATCCTAAAGTTTATTCTCTGAAGGCATGAACACACACACACAAAAGCAAAACGAAAGGAAAGAATTGGAAAATCACACAAACTTGCATACACACACAAAAGCTATAAATATCAAGAAAGCAGACCTGCATATAAAAACACAAAAGAAAAACTATTTTTAAGTTCTACTAAGATCCCACAGAGAATACAGAAATGTTTCGTGTCCCAATTTAGACATTCCCCTGTTACTTACTTAAAAGTAAATGATAATAAAAAATGGTAAGTTCCTTTTAGTTGCAAGTGAGTATGTGTGTTTATGGCACTGGAGACTGAACCAAGTAGGCTTTGTGCTGAGGTTTGATGGAAGGCCTTCCTAAGTCACTAAGTCAGGCTTGTAGTTAGGATCCTCCTGCCTCAGTTTATCAGAGAGCTGGAATTATAGGTGAATGTTGCCATATTCAGCTACCCTCTTTCTATTAAAATAAGACCTAGTGGGAAAATAATTAATCTTATCAACTAGAGATCAAAACTATCAGCCCCAGTCCACCTATCCTTCCCTTACTCTCCATCACTAATCTCTTAGTGCTCAGTGACTACTCTGTTAGACAGGTGAGCATCGCTAGTTTTCAGTGCTGATCAATATCCAGCTAGGTTTCACTTTTAGGGAAACATGGGATTGTAGACTTCTTTACAGTTCTTGAAGTGGTATTACATGTATTATCTTGTCTTTTTAAAACTTTTTTTTTGCGGAACCGGGAATGAAGTCAGACCCTTGCACTTGCCAGGGAAGTGCTTATTCTGTTGAGCCATCTCCCTCACCCCCTTTTTAATATTTTTGAGTAAATTTAATAAAACATAAAATGCACCTTGGTACTAGGTCAAATTTCTATTTCATAGAGAAAAAAACCTAATTTTAAAGTTAGGTACTAGAAAAAAAGCAAAACAAACCACTTAGTAAATAGAGAAAAGGCATCCATAAAGAAGCAAACACATGAAGTTTCAAAGAAGCATATAATTATTGATAGCTTGGAATTCTTCCAAGTCTTCTTCACCAACTGGCTAACACTGAGGTTCAAACACACTGGGTGACAGGGTGAGATCCAGGGTGAGGGCCATCAGCTCTAAGCCTTATTAGAACATGCAGGTCTCCCTACAATATATGCCTTCTTCTCCAATGTGATGCACACAGACAAGAAACGGAATAGCAGCAAGTGCTCAATGTGCAGAACAGTCACCTCCGGATTATCTCGGGCAGTGGACGTCCAAGAAAAAGACCACATGAGGCAGTAATGTGCACATACAAACCAAGACCTTGATGAGTGAGAGATGGCGTTTTACAGTCAGGTCTGTCTATGGCTATCAAAAATAAGTTTCATTTTATGTTATGATCACTAAATTCAAGTAAGCCAACAATTTTCCTTCAGAAACTGCTTGTCAGGTCCTATGAGTTAGAATGTGAGCTTAAGAATAAAATTTGAGCCTTGTCAGCAAGTAGTTCCTAGCTTAAAAATGAAATTAATAAATAGGAACACTTTTTAAAATTTATTTTATTTATTTATTTGGTACAGGGTCTCACTATGCTGCTTGTACTCATAATAATCCTATCTCAGCTTCTCCAGTGCCAGAATTATACGTGTGCTACCATGCTCAGTTTTGGGCCAGCATGGTGCTCCTGTGGTTGCAGGCCAGTGGTACCTAGGATCAAATTTCAGTCTTTGCACTTGCGAGGTGCTTAGACTGTGGAGCTATCTCCTCAGGCAATGGGAACATTCTTAAAAGTGTTGATTTGAGAGTTCTGTAAAGCAACCAGAAGAAGCAGAAACAGCTATTTGTTTTGTGATAAACACGTGCATTTTTTTCTCATGAACGTAAGCAATAAGAAAGGGAGAATCTTGACTAAGAAGGAGATTCTGCTAATTTGCATATTCACTTAGGATCCACACCTCAGGGATGCTTTGACTGGGGGAACTAGGATCCTAACAAAGGTGCTATCATTCCTGGGGATTACCTACAGGCACGTGGCTGGTGCACTGCAGCTGTTTGCAAACACCACAGAGGGCTGTCTGGATGTCTGTGTTGAATCTGGAAGACAGAAAAAGTGCAGGGTAAAGCTATCAGCTTAGAACACAAAGGTAGAGCTGAGCATAAGTGATAGGAAATATCCACACTGAAAAGATCGGCCTGCAGAACACAGAGCATGCCAAGGACAGAGGTGGATTAGAGGGTTTATCTCAGAAGTGACAGGTTTCTGCATTTCAGAAGCATTATGCTGGAGTGGGTGACAGAAAAGCTTTATATGAATAAACCAAGACTCTCATTCAGTGGAAAACTATGGGTTTGTTTTTTGATCTAAACCCAGTTTGGAAATCTGTGATTAACCCGACAGAGCCAGGTTTTCTCCAATCTGGGTCGCTGCTTCCATGAGGATTTGAGTGAATGCTGGAATGCAGTGCCTGCCTCTGGAACCATTAACAAGCAGGACACAGAAGCCAATAAAAGTGCGTTTTGAGAAAACAAACTCAAACAAAAAGTTGCTTGAAAAAAGCTCCTTCTTTGAATAGGTTTGCCTTCCTGCTAGAGGTCACACAAGCTATTTATGTCTGTCTCTATGGAACAGAAACATTCTTTTCATCATTTAAAAAGAGAGAAAATCAGAAGTTATTATTTATCTTAGATTTGGAACTAACTCATGGTATTGGGCAAGGCTTGTGAAGGCTACAAAACAGGACACCCTGTTACTCTGTCAGCTGGCTCTTAAGAATGCCTTTCTATTGGGTCTGACCTTCTGTGACAATATTAAGGACATGTTCAACACACAACAAAAGCAGACTTGTGAATTTCCTTTGATATTTGGAGCACAAATGCACAACTCCATAATGTGAGAATTACACTCAGGCCTTCTCTGGCATAAGTAAAGGAATGAAGGTGATGCCCAGTAGTTCAGAACATGCAGTATAGAGGATCTGAATGATTTTATCAGGTTCTGGATGGCTCTGGGACTTCCCTCCTAGAGCCAACACAAAATCAGATGAAAACTGTCAATTTTAATTGGAAAATACCTACTTAGCAAAATCAGATGTTGCAACTCAACTTTCTGGAAGGACAATTATAGCCGATTAGAAATGCAACAGCAGGCGCCCTGGCCCTGATTCCAATGGGACTGTACTACCTGCTAAATTTTACTATCATTTCTTTGGGCTAGCTCTCTAGGAACAGACCTAAAACTATACAGAACTGTGTTTTGGTGGCAAGACTGAACTTTCACTTCTGAAAGGAAAATAACAATAATTAAGTGCTTAATTATTGAGGAAGTGATTTCCTCCCCAAAATCATCAGGCTCTTTTAGTGGGACCTATTTAATATAACTAGTTTCATAATAATTATGAATCCCTTAGGAAGAACTTTATTCTCTTTGTGAACCATCTGCACTGAATTTCTTAGTTGTAACTATAATAAAAATTACTGGTCACTAAAGTTTACCAAATGGATCTGCAAAGAAATACCCCATTCTAGTGACAGGTTTCATTTACCAGAAGGCATTAAAATCCTGTCAATGTGATTTCCATCAAGAAAGTTTTCGGTGAAATAATAAAAAATGAATGAAGGAAATCAAATGTAGTCATCTAGTTAAATATTCATTTTCTAATCTTTAGGGGGCTGTTTATTATACTTTGAACACCTGGCCTTTACTAGAACGTTGTCTGATTTTAAACTTGTCATCATTCTACGCAAATTCCAAAAGGGTTACCAACTCAGCTCACCATTATGAAAAAAGTTAAAATAGCAAAGTGTCCTCCTTATGAGCCTTAGAATCATCCAGTAAGCATTTGAATTTAGAGGAAAAAAATGCCTGGATAGTTCTTTCATTGTCTGACCCAGAGTAAGGTACAGAAAGTGCCCCAAATATAGAACTGAAGGAGATGCCTGCTGAAGGGTGCTGACCCTGAACTTCGATAGTGTGAGGAAAGTGTGCCCTTCCCTCTGCGGGTAGTGCCCTTCCCGTTGGTGACCAAGTGCACCATTTATTTCACCTGGTCCTGGCCCTGAGTTCTTTGACAATTCACAGTGCTCTTATAAACATCAAAATGATAAAATAAAAAAGTATTTTAATGTGTCTGATAGAACTGTGAAACAGTTCTCTACAACTGCAATTTAAATAAGAACATGCACTGTGACATACTTAAGAGAACAAATGCATAGTCCTTGTATAGGCAAAGGAGGTAAGAAATGAGCTAAGGAGATTTCAAGCATGGCAAAGAGCCACCTCCCAGGTGCTTTCT
Source organism: Ctenomys sociabilis (assembly GCA_004027165.1). Classification (NCBI taxonomy): domain Eukaryota; kingdom Metazoa; phylum Chordata; class Mammalia; order Rodentia; family Ctenomyidae; genus Ctenomys; species Ctenomys sociabilis. The sequence goes on along the minus strand of PVKA01000012.1, from coordinate 45,564 downwards.
CACCTCATCCCCACTATCCCCCTGAGTGAATAGTGAGACATAAAGTCAGTGGCAATTGCAGAAACGATTCTAAAGAAGAACCAAGTGGGGGTGGGGGAGAAACACAATATCCACGCAAATATCCAGTGCAGTCAACAAAGCACAGGACTATCAGCCCCCAAATAATCAAAACTTCTAGATGTAAGGTGTCAGTAATGACTATGGGAACTACTTGGTTTTCTCTTTTATTAAGTTAAAAAAAAATAATGGGAAGCACAATAAACATCAAAACGAGGAAACAGCACCATCATCTATGTTTCAGGCGCTTTGAAAAAGCATTATCTTAGGATTATGCCTATAGCCTTGGGTGATGTGTATGGTTTCTATTATACTAAAAAGAAAAGTTTGTTAAAGATGCAACACATTACATTACAGGTACCAGTACAACACATACATAATTTAATGAATTGTCAGAAATAACACACACATACATAGGTAGCATAATAATAGCACAACACATTAAGTTAGCCATAAGGTTGATAGCAATATATCAAGTTATATAAGTTCATGGGAGACTGGCTATGATTATGGCAAATTATACATTTATTGAAGTTGTTAAATATCAATAGAAGCATGAATACGATTTTCTTGGATCCTCTCAATTTACTAGTTTATATTTATCTGGACACCATTCATTAAAGTGAAAAGAAGAGAGAGAAGAAGAATCAATAGTTATCATCACCAATCTCTTGAAAAGCCTAAAGTTTTGGACTTTGGAAGTCTCAGGGAATTTAATAATGCTCATGGAGACAGAATATCATCAAGGTATTGCATACAAACAAGGAAAGATGGGAAAATACGAGGCTATGATTCTTCATAAACATAGTAATGAAGTCGTAGGCAGGGTAGCATGGCAAGGGCAGCAACTTCTGCTGACGGCCAGTCCAGATTACAGGCTAGGAGCTAGGGAACAGTTATATGCGGACAGGATAGTCTGAGCTGGGAGGCCGTCTTCCTTGGAAGCAACTGAGTTCTTGGGACAAAGTAAGATGCCATACAGATGCCAAGCTCTCCTCACACTGTTCTTGGCTGTACAGAACAGATTTGTAGCCTGATGGTAATATTTTTTGTGATAGGAGTTTCTGAACTTACAGTACACACCAAAATATGGTATAGAAATGCTTTCTCTCCGTCTTTTCTCAATTGATCTTTGATAAATGAAGAATACAGATTTATCTAATCAAATAAAAGCTTATTATGAGTATTACAAATTGTATTTTCTAAACACAGAAATTTTGATTTTGATACAACACACAGAGAGAGCTACAGTTTTGAAATAGGAAGTATTATCAGTGAGCAGCTTCAACATGGACTCTCCGTTAAGACACTGGAGAAAACCCATCACCACTGTCTCCCATCAGGAAGCAAGATATCAAGAGACCCTTGTTAATTGCAATTTATACATCTATATTTTTCATGAATAATCTATTTAGAAAACATACAAATGCTGGGACAAATTGACAAAAAATTCTTTCCATTCTTACTCCAGAAGGTAGATATTTTCATATCCACTGATTCTAATGGTGCAGTCCCAAGTAACTACTCCAGTTGAAGCTTAACGGGGCATGCAGATCTAACTCGAAGGCTTTAGATCTCCTGAATAGCACTCTTGCCCCTTGTGTGAAAGCTGTCATCTTCTGTTCTATGCAACCAGATTGCACATCGGAAGGGCTTCATTTGCACGTGAAGTACACGCTACATAACAGCTCAGATGAGAGATGGCTGTGATCCCCCAGATAGCTAGAGTTGGATTCAAAAGGGAGAAAGTCCTCTGAAAGTCTATGTGTCCCAATTCAAAGGCAGATGATGGACAGTTTGTGGCAGGCATGTCATGGAGCAAACTGTCTTTGAGCTTTGAATCACAGGTCATCTTACCAGGGCAGAATAGAAGTGAACAGGTTGTGGGGCATATTTGCTGAATCTTATTTTAGTGATTGCTACAGCATACATTGTTTTATTATAATCTCAGTACCACAACCTGGACCCCAGTCATTCCTACAGGATTATGCTGATTCTACTTCCTTTGTGATTATCAATTATGAAAATATGATATTTGCCTGTTTTCCTTGCTTGCCACTGCCAATAGAATGCAACATTTTGTGCAATAGATTTCTTACTCTTATATCACTAATGTCATGGATCAATGCCTATCAATTTTAAAAAATAAGCGAGACAGCAGGATAGCTCAGTGGACGATGCACCTGCTTACACAAAAGCAGACTGGAGTGCAATCCCTGGCACCTCATGCTGCAGCAGCCCAGCCCCTGGGAGCGCTAAGTCAGCCACTGTGACCGAGTATGGTGGCTCCTGCCTGTAATCCCAGCACTGGGGAGGCTGGAACAGGAGGATCACTATGAGTCTGAGCTGCACAGTGTGTGCCCATGTTAGGTTTATTGATAGAACTGGTACTTCATTTTTTTATGGAATCAAGTACAAAAGGTATATACTAAAAGAAAATCAAAAAAGAAAGGAACAAATAATGTGAAAAAAAGAAAAGAAGTAAAAGAGATCAACAGAGATATAAGGAAAAAGAAGACAAGATAAAAAAAAGAGGCATAGAAAGCATGAGGATGGGGAGCAGACAGGACCAGGTTGGATGGAGAAAGTTAGGGAAGGAAGTTCTTCTAAGGAGAATATGAAATCAGTTATCTTCACATCTTGAAATAAGTCTAAGAAATTGTTACATTACAATTAAAGATACTGCCATATACTGGAAAATTTCAAAAGCTGAAGCTGACTCAGGATATGTAGCATACAAAACTTTCTCTATGCGCACCATTTCAGTTGCAATTTCATTTTGGAATATTAAAACATCCTTTAGCTAGAATGAGTAACAAATCTCTCTCCTTTCCTCTTTCTATCATGGTTTTCTTACTTTTGATTTACTTGCCAGTCCGTTCCTTCTGGGTAGTGAAAAGACTTTTTTCTGAAATGCAATATATGTAGTAAATTTCCCCATAAAATTTCAAAAGTTAGTTTTTGAAAATTAATGTACAGAGGGTAAAGTTAGTTAAAAAGTAATGCAATGAACTATTTCAGTCATGCACACTGCTCCTATAGAGTAGATGTCCAATGGGTTTAAATCATTATTTTCTACTGCTAATTTCATAAATTGATATTTATATATAGCACTGTTGAAATCAAAGAATTTGCTCAGATTTTAATGTTATCATTTCTTTTGCACACTCATCATCGCTTATTTTTTACCAATGTATAAAAATATTGCCAAGAAAAATAGTTCATCAAAATAGGACGTTTCTCCTATTTTTTTCCCAATGAGATGATGCAAACAGCATCATCAAATAACCCAAACCATATTTAGCACCTTTGGCACCTGTTGGAAACCAAAAAATGAAGACTAATGTTCATCTAAATGGCTCATTCAGTGTTTATCTTGATGTCTAGAAAATAAGCAACCAAACCACCATTGAACTGAATTACAATAAAATATACATTTTTTCAGAGCGAGAAGCACAAAATCAGTTTTTATTTGGCATGCTAAGCATGCTATATTTGTGCAGCACGTTACATATTCATTTCATTCATCACTTAAAGGCAGATAATCAGGAAGTCATTACGTGGCCTGCATTGGGCAGCTATTCGATTAGTGCATAATTGAGCGCTCTGTAATTCAGCCAAAGCTGACAGCCTGGGAATGCGTAATATCCACCGTAGGTATTTCAAACTTTGGGGAAATTATGGGGCAAATCATATATGCTGGTCAACACTGGCCACAAGTATGTAAAAAAAGAAAAAAACTAAAAATTGTATTTGCATTTCCTTTTTGATTCTGCACATTTTCTGTATATGTAATTTTGTAAATCAAAAATTAATCAATTTTATTAAATTATTTGAGATTTCTTGCTAACTCATTTGAGTAATCGTTCTTTTTTGGTTTTTTTTGGTGGAACCACAGATTGAACTCAGACCCTTGTGCTTTCCAGGGAAGCATTTATTCTACTGAGCCAACTCCCCAGCCCTGAGTAATTGTTCCTTAAGAAGATTTAATGTGACATTCTGTATCCTGCTGACATGCTTTTGGACCACTCCAAATTAACTGTAGACCATGTAACATAAAGGAATAACTAAAGGCAAAATCTCATCTTACCCAGAGCTTGATGAAGTGCAATATGGTGCTGAAAATTCAAGGAGATTAGACAGTAGTAAAGGCTAGGAAAATCAACTACCCCAAAATCCATGTGTCATGCTGTTTCCAGGCTTTGGGACTTCTGGAAGGTAGCGGACTTTTATTGAGCAAAGCATAAGGAAAGGGAGTTCGATGACTGAAAGCATTGCCCAGGGGTGGGGGGGTTCTGGGACCCACTTGTCCTCCCTCTTTCTCTCATCTGCCACCCAGTTTCCATGAGAGGAACGGCCTTGCAATGTCATACACTCAACACAAGCCAAAAGGCAGTGGCCAACCCACCATGGCCTAAAACTTCTAAAAAAGTTAGACAAAATAATAATTAGTACATGATGCAGTTATTACATCATAGCCTTTGTTAGAGTAAGGGAAAGACAACAATCATGAGATGGAGATAAACAGATCATGAGGTGAGCTGCAGAGACTGTGGCTGGTGACAAGGTACCATAGCATGGATGCCACGTGCACGTGGCTACCATATGCTCTTGTTTTAAGCATCTCCAATATGAGGCAGCCTGGTTCTCAGTTCGGCAAGTTGGTCATTCCTCTTTACCAAGTTTTGCCCCTAGCTTTGGTCTCCCAATATGAATCCAACATGTAGTTTCAATAAAGAAGAGAAATCTGCTAGAGTGAGAAATACATGTGGTAGGAAAATGTGCACATATTCACTAAAGTTATTATTTTCCTTCTGTCACAATGGTAACTAACTTAGGGATTTTAGGTAACAGGAATTTGCATTAGTACCCTAGAACTGTTGGGTGTTTTAAAACAAGAGATAACTGTTTTCTTCTAGTTGTACCATCTAACAGTCTGAAATCTGAGCACTGTTACCAAGCCTTCTTGATGAGGGCTTTGAGGAAGAATCCGTTCTGTTCCAGTGTCCTGCCCTCTGTAACCAACCATGGAGTCCCTTGACTTTAGAGATATTCCTCAGTCTTGACCTCTGTCATCCCATGGCTTTCTCCTGGTGCAGCTGCACCTTAACACGCCTGTTTTCATTTAAGGTGGACACACACGGGTTTCAGAGAGCGATCCTGCTTTGGCATGCCTTCATGTTAACTAAGCCTGTTTATAACAATTTCACTTCAAAATAAAGTCATATTTTGAACTAAGAGTTCAGAATTCTGTCTATCTTTTAAGGAGACACAATGTGATCCATTGAGGACTATTTAGAAAAGTGAAACCATGATAAAAATCTTTTAGGAAGTGGTACTACTGTTATAAATCCTCTAGAGAAAAGCCACACCTTTTGCACACCCATGGGCACAGCATGCCATTGCCAACTCAGGATGACCTCTAGCTTGATTTTTGTCATAAGACTCCTTACAACATGGGCAGTGCTCAAGGAAGGGAGTCACTCAAAGATACAGTGGCAAATGTCTGAAGTTAGAGACCCTCCTCCATGACATCAAGCAAATGACTTTGTCTCCATGTTCAAAAACACAGATGCACATTAAAATCAGTGCTGGTAAGAAGCAGGTGTTGAGATATGCAGTCTTTTGCTTTGCTTAGAGGAGTACTACAGAGAAATCAGTATCAGACCAAGTGGAAGACTCTTTGTATTGAGGGGTTGGAAGGTACCTTGTATTACCCTAGAAGACTGCTGGAAGTCAGTTCCAAATCACCAAATGAATCATCTTAGAGTTCAGTTTAAATACAGTTTTCAAGCAGGGAGTACAAGGTTGAGGGCAGGTTATTACGTGATTGGTTACATATACTGAGTCCTGTGTTGCCAAGCAAGTAGATTTATTTCAAAGGAATTGTTTGTCTAAGTAAAAACATTCTGGCAAGGAGGAAAGGGTACTTGAGTGAGTTAAATAGGTTCTTGACTGGTGGGTCTGTCCCAGACATGAAGCTCTTGAAGCAAGTTGGAAACAATGTATATTTTTCTAAGTAAGGAAAACTGCAAGCTGGGCATAGTCCAGTTGCCCAGTGCCTTATCAAAGAGAAGTCAAGGCTGACTGAATTCAGCAGGCTAGCTACGTGACAAGTGGCCAGAACGCAGCCACAGGCCATTGCTTACTTTTTAACTTTTGCTATAAAATATAAGTTTGCTATTTCATAACTGTGCCCTCACAGTGGAAACCAGGAATCGTTTGGGAGGAGCTTGAGTTGGCAACAATACTTGAAATCACATGAAGAAAAGGAAAATTTTATGTGTGTGGAACAAACTCTAGAGCCACACAGCCACCATCCTTCATCTTCCTTCTCCAGTAGTTCAGCCTCAGTGAAACAGAATTCTTGTGAGTTAGTCTCTAAAATATGTAAGGCAGCATAATATGAATGGAGCATGAGGGATGGTGACACATGTCCTTAACCTCCACAGAGAAGAAGGCTGATGCAGGAAGGCTGTGGTCGCACTGGAGGTCAGCCTAAACTACATAGTGATTTTATGGCCAACCTGAAGTGCTGAGCAAGACCACATCTCAAAAGAAAAAAGTAAAGAGAAAAGAAGACCCTGGGAGGGAATTAAAGTAGAAATTTCATCCCAGACAGAGAGAAGATCAATAGCAGATTCCAAAGTGAGGTGCTACAAAGAAGATATTTTCCAATACACCTTTGTGAGTCTGTGAGATCAGTCTATATTAATTCAAAAGATGTGAAAGGTCCAAAAATATCTCAGACTTAAATTTTTAGAAGAGTTGTTAGTCTTTGATGAGTTCAACTTCCACAGAAGGAAAAGACTGGGTGAACTGATTCTCACTCAAGCTTAGAGCAGCGAAGCCTCAGTCAGACTGTCTCAGGTTGCCTGGGAGGTCCCTACGCCTGTGCGGAGGGGTGCTGATGAGTGGGCTGCACCTGCCACTAGGAATGTAAAGGCTCCCAAATGGTGAAACACAGGTCGGAGAAAGATGCCGGCAGGTACACCCCGTCCTGTCTGCATCAGTAAAGGAGAGGGACTTGTTCCACAGATGAGAGGTGCACCAGGATGGAGCGGGGCCGCGTGGGCCACCTACAAGCTGTGAACGCAGCACGGCGAGGGGGCAAGCGTTGCTCAGTCAACAGAAGCTGCAGATGCCACCGACTCCCAGGCCTTGAGGAAGGAGGGATAAGGGCAGCCAAGATCTCCAGCATCAAGAGCTTATTTCTAGTAACAAGGGCTCCTCAGGCTCGAGAGGCCTGCACTGGAGTAGAAAGGGCTTTCTACAAAAAGCCCATGAAACAGCTCTTATGTGAAAGAATTTTTAAATTTCTGCCAGAACCAAAGCGCATGAATCCACCTCACAAGTGTATCTGTATAATAGGAATCTCCCTGTCTTTATTTTCCCTTTTTCTTAGTCCCCACCCTCTCTAACCTCCCTTTCAAGTGCTTTTTCATTCAAGAATGACTCAACTGGACCAGACAGATAGTTCTGTGGAATGAACATCTCCCTGGCAAGCTGAAGGTCCTGAGTTCCATTTCTGGTGCAAAATAAAAGTCACCTTGGGGTAATAGGATGCTGTGTTAGTTACTTTTCTCTCATCCCTGAGACAAAAATACCTGACACTGACACCCAAAATTAAGGAAAAAGGATATAGTTAGTTCACCATTTGTGGAGATTTCAGTCTATAATCAGCTGGCTCCAAATTAGGGTCGTGTGGCACAGGGGCAACAGTTCATTGACCAAGAAGACAGTAAAAGCAGCAAGGGCAAAAGACACGGGTCAGGTCCCTTTTCTTCCCTCATACTATAAGCATACTACCATCCCCCAGGGCCGGTGTATATGGCACTCACACCATCTTCATTCCCTCCTCTTGCACAGGCTCAGGACCTTCACAGAGTGAGGACCCTGGCTCTCAGCTGAATGCTTAGTTAAACTTCTAAACTTCTCAAGTAGAAGTACCAACTGTTATAGATGGTATTTGACGTACCAAATGACAACTGTGATTGGCAGCTGCAAGAACCCATGAGGAATTCTATTAAACCAAAATGAGGAGGAGTGTCTGCCCAAGTTTTCATAACAAAGCAAATACAGTGAATAAATCTGAGCAAAAAAGCGAAACTCTAGATTATGGTGCTCGTACCCAGTCAATGCATTTTCTTCAGGGAACTGGTTACATTTGCAGCTACAGAGGCTTTACGTTGCCCTTCCCACTTGGTACCACTGTTGTATGGATGGTATCTTGGGCTGAAAGATAGTGGTGCTTCTTCTCAGAAGCACTTCCCTAAGTGCTAATGTCAGCTAGAAAGGGAAGCAGCTAGGAAGCACAGAGTGGGTGACAGAAGGAATGCCTCTTTTTTTTTTTCTTTCACTTTGCTATTATTTCACACCAGCGACATTAATTCTCTGGATGAGGAAAAATGTACAAGGGCATGAGCAGAATCCAAGTTAATTTTGCTGAACATCCACTTTGGACACAAGGAAAATGAAAATTTCATAGACTTTTGCCTTAGGATCTACCCACAATCCTCTGTGATCTGAAATGCATTTCCTGTAGCAGTTATTTTATTTTACATTAACATAATTTCTGATGGAATTTACTTCAAACAGAGCGTTTTAGCCATTTGACATTTTCCTGCAAGCTTCGAAGGAAGACTCTTTTATGAAGAAGACATCACATAAATAAATATGTTTCTTTTACCTCTGTTTGTTTGATGTTATTTACTTAATTTAGCATTTTAAAGGGATGCTTTTTGGTTTGACCAAACAAAACCTGAGTTTAAAGGGCAAAATAATAATAAAAACTCTGGAATGTTCTCTGCCTAATCAATTTTCCAAGTCACATTTGAAAATTATGACTCTGGATATGTATTTTGGAAGGAGGATGTAGTGGATTAAGAACATCCTCTGTACAACAATGTTGAAGACTTATTTCCTGGGACTTCAGAAAGCATCCTTTGTTTAACTTTTCATATCAAAGATAAACAAATCAAAATTAGGTTTTGAACATGAGACTAATCCAAAATAAATGATGCCCCATACAAAGGAGGAAATGACAAAGGTAGAAATTTGTATACTTTCACCAAGAAAGAGAAAGCCATGAAAAGGCACATAAGGAAAGAAGTGAAGGATCTAAAAGAAGAATTAAACATGTCAACTTTTGCAGGCACACATCAGGAGTGAGAAGAGTCAGGGAAGGACTGGCCCAGATGACTAAAGGCCCTCACTTCCGACTATTAGCCTGGAAACCTTCAAGGGAACAAATGCCTACTGTTTTAAGCCATCCAGTGGGACTTGGTTACAACAGTCCTAAGAAACTAATTTGATAGGTTATTGAGGTGACACAAGAGCCTGAATTGAAGGTAGAGTTCAGAAAAAACAAAACAAAACAAAACAAAACAAAAAAAAACATGATAATCTGAGAAAAAGGATTTGTCTTCTATAAATCTGGGAGAGGATTACTTTTTCAGTAGGGGCAGGGCCAGAGCATCGTGTTTCAATAAACTCCCTAAGATTTTGTGCTCCATGTTAAGATTCTCTGTGCAGTGTTATCTCAGAGCTTCAGAGCGTCGTAGCTACTAACATGGGATTTGGTGAAGAAGCCAGAGTTGAATGTTGTTGATTAAGTTCTTACAAAGCTGTTATGAAATTTCACTTATTTTTGTATTTTATTACTATTGGTTCTTCTCCTTTTCTAATTTATTGTAGACATTTCAGACCAGAGAATTTGTTATGTACTTCTTAAAATTCCCTGTAAAATGGGAAAATCCCTTTCACAGGGTAGGCATCTAAGAAATGCAGAGTATAGAAAGCATATGAGTTACATAAGGTTATATTTTGGGAGTACACACACTTACAGGCAACTACATACTTTAATGCAACAGACCAGCTTGGTGCTATTTTTTTTTTTTTTTTTTTTGTAATCCATTGCATTCTAATTAGCTTTGATTAACAGTGCAAAAAGCTAAAGGAAAACAGGATCCATTTCTTTTTCTTTTTTAGTCAATATGCAAGGGATTTACATTTACTAGTCTAACTCTTTCACATATCACCAGCAGAATTGGGCCCCAAGCAATTTATTCATTTGCAGCAATAACAAATGACTCAGGGGATTAAAATGGCGAAAGAATCTGTCATTTGAGAATTTGTAGTGATTGGCTACAATAGGAAAATGAATTCCACAAAGCCAACTAGAGTATGTGTAATGAAATCATTGCTTGAGTTAGTACAGAAACAAAGTGCTAAAGGATATATATACTTGGCAATATGAGGTTTAAAGCAAAACTGAATGAATGTTGGGAGACCTGAATCAAGCAATAGCTACCTATGTAAAACTGAGCAGGTGAGCCAGCTTCTGAGGCAGCTAGACAGAACCCATGCAATTTGCAAATATTCCTTGTCATTCTAGGTCTATTATCTGTCTCATGTTGCCCACTTAGCCTCTGACACAGTCCTTTCCATCCCTAGCTCTGTTTCCTCTCTTAGCAATCAGTTTCCTGTTAGGATCTGCCAATAGGAGGTAGTTATTTATTTGAGTGTTATTTATTGAAGTGCTTCTGGTAGCAGTGAAGGAAACAGTGAGCAGAACAATGTGACCACCACAGGCAGCAGCATAGTGACACAACAGCAATTTAGGGGCGTGGGGACACTGTAGCAAACCAGAATCAGCAACTTTAACATATCCACAGCAACCGCAAGAAGCTGAGCTCAGCCATGGTAGAATTATGCTCAATGTGTACTCACAATCAAATGAATCTCAAATCTCATCAAAAATACAACACACACACACACACACACACACACACACACTAACACACACACACACACACACACACACAATGCTTGTGAAGATGTAGGAAAAAGATCCTCACCACACACTTCCCTGGGAATATAAATTGGTGCAACCACTACAAAAAAGAGAATGACAGTTCCTCACAAAAATGAAAGTAGATATATTTTTGATGCAGACAAACCACTCTTTGATCTTTTCTTGGAAGAATAAAGTGAAACATGCTAGAGAGATACATGCATGCACACATTTGTAGTGGTATGGTTCACTGCACCTAACTATGTCAAATTCCTTGATACCCATCATGCGATGAATGCATACAACAAGTAATAGATACACACAATTAAATGTTGTTCAGCTATAAAGAAGAATGAAGTCACATCTTTGCAGAAAAGAAAATGAATAGAGGCCAATTTATGAAAAAGAAACCAAACTCAGTTAAATATCACATATTGCTCTTATATAAATAATCTGAACTAAATTGAGAACAAGCAAGTAATACATGACTAAGTCTTAGAAATTAGAGTTTTAGAGATGAGGAAGAGCATCAGGGGAAAGGAAGGAAAGAGAAAAAATAGGGATGAGGATAAACAAGAGATGTTATAATGTGGTATGTGTATTACTAGTAAAGTATATGAGGGGCCAGCCAAATAGCTCAGTGGATTAAAGCACCTGCAAGCAGGCGCAGGGGCCAGGGATTCGAACCTGGGCCTGCAATGCCAGCCTAGCCCCAGGGGCAACAATTGAGACTGGGCATGGTAGCATAGGCCTGTAATCCCAACACTTGGGAGGCTATAAACAGATGGATCACTATGAGTCCAAACTGGTAGTGAGACCCTGAGCATCCTGTAGACCCTACCCTAAAATACAATAAATAAATAAAAATAGAGTATACCAAAATGAGCTTGGTTATCCTCTGTATATGATCCATGGGGGATAAAAGGAATACAATAACTGTAGGAAAGACCTCAGTCTAGAATGTATGGTCAAAGATGGACAGTGAATATAGATATATGATCCTAAATGAGAGTTTTCCCATTAGAATGTCTGTCTGCACATACAAATATTTTCTTGATCAATATTCTTTTATTCATCTGATTTCAACTAACTAAAAATATGGTACCCTAAATGATATCAGTCAATAATATTAGTTTTAGTGGGTATGGTATTATTTTTAACCATGAATATTTAAGAGATTAAGACTCTGATTTGAATACTTTTATGTTGAAGAAATGGTGGCCTAAACATGGTGGCACGTGCCCGCAGTGCCAGCCCTAAGAAAGCTGGGGCAGGCGGATCATGACAGGTTGGAAGCCAGGGGAGTTCAAGACCAGCCTGAATTACAAAGTGAGACCCTGCACAGGGAGTGAAAAAGCTCAAATATTTCTTCAAATTCTCGTTCTGTTGCTTCAAAAATGTTAATATATGTATAATGTGTTTGACCTATATGTCTATTCTCCCTTAGTTCATTGTAAAGAAAATTTTGGCTATTATCTGTTTGTTTCACTTCTGTAGGTCCCTTGTCTGTTTTTTACTCTGGGCAACTACTTTATGCAATGACTACTCAGTATTGAAGGAACTATTCAATTTCTGTCATTCTCATTATTTTGTTATGAAATTTTGTTGTATTTTTAATAAAATAAAATGTTAAACAGACACAATCAGGAAAGAAACTATATATTATATATTATATGTATATATATTATATGTGTATATGATTTTGACTTAGCAAAATAGCTAGATAATCTTGTAATCTCAGTTTAAAACCTAAAGCTGAAGAATTAATTTAGGTGTGTGTTTTAAGTGGAAATCTTACTGGCAGTTTGGAACACATAATGGAAAATTTAAAAATCATCGTATTTATAAGTTGTATTTATAAAACATATAAGCATTACTTAACTTCTTGTTAAGACTCATCCAACAATTGAAGTAATTAAAAAGAAATCAAACATATTAAATTTACACATGCAATTTAAAAGTTTGAAGTTGTTTAATTAACTAAATTTGTAAATGAGATCAAACAGTAATCAAAGGCTTCCTTAAAGGTAATCACTAAAATATGTTGTACTTATAAATAGAATAATAACTTTTATAGGCTGAATTGAAAGACTTAATGAAGAGCTCGGTTTATAAATTTGTTATGAGTGCAATGACTATTAATTCATATTAAATAAGCACCCCAAAAACTATTTCTGTATTCCAAACTCAAGGAGTACATGCCACCTCCACAGTGAAATACATCAAAATAAATATAAGGCTGAACACACAAAGATTACTATCTTCCACAAAACAAAATCCTCAAACACAAAGCAAATACTTCAGCTTGTATGAACATTGAAGACAACTATGGCTGTGGTTTTAGAAACTATTTTATTCACATGTTTGCGATGTCTAATACACATGCGCGTCATGGGAAGTCCATACGAATGCAGATCACCCTTGATCCTTCGTATCTCTTCCCTCTCTGAGGGTTTCCTGTCCCCAGATACATAAAAATGGTAGATGGTAAGTCAGTATGTAGCTGGAATTTTCAAAGTTAATTTTGATGATGAATCTTTTTCTTTTCTTTTTGTAAAATTCCCCATGTGAGAGTCACGCTACTTGAATGAATTCGAACATTCACTCAGAAAATTTCAGCCTTGAAAAGAATCTTGAACATAATCAATTCCAAACCCTTCATTTTCAAACAAGCGGATGGAGTTTTAGAGATGTAAAACGCCTTTGGGCCCAGAGACAGATCATGAAAGAATGAGGGGAGCCAAGTCTCCCGGGCACCGGTGCCCCTTAGCATCTCTAATTCACAGTGCTTAACCCGAGAGTTTTTCAGCACTTGACCCCAGAGCCAGGTCCTCACTTTAACCCCCAGTTTAGAAAGGGGCATCAAGAAATGAGTGGCGCGTTATGCAGCGACATCATCATTATGGAAACCACCCCAGCTGAGATCCTAGGGCTCTGTGTTTTCACAAGGCCCGGTTGCTTTCATTTTCAACCTGGCACCTCCCGTTGCCACTAAGTATTCACTTGGAGTTCTTTTAAAAGGAAAGTTTCACACGCTTCCTATGGCCTCTCCTCCCTCATAGTCGGAGTGACATTTCAGAATCCTGACAGTAAGACGTCTCCAACTTCAATCACAGAGTGCGAAAATGAATATTTTTCACATGTGACTTTGAGGGTTGGTGCTCTTGTAACATAGCCTTTCAGTTTTACTGGAGATTGACTGCAGGGGAATTGGATGGTGGTTCAAACAGCACAACAGAGGACGTTTGATAATCAGGGCCCGGTGTAGGAGCAAGGGCAGCGAGGCCTCTGTCACATCCAGGCAAAGCAAAATCCATAGCTCAGGGAGGGACAATTGATCCAAAGAAATTCAGCACCGCTGTAGAAGACCCCTATAGCAAATTGCGTGAGCTTGCATTCTCTCTCTAGCTTGTCATGATTTTCCTTGTTTATATTTCCCAGAATTCCTACTGACCAGAGGATTCTAGTGTGGTTTGGCATCTACTTGTATATAGAATATATGCATCAGTTTACGGACAAATTCAAATAGACAGTCTATGTATTCATGGATAGCGTGTAACAATAGAGCTAAAGAAAATCAGAAAGTAGAAAGTATATGATGAATATTAAAAAAAAAAAGAAAAGTAAAAACAAAAGCAATAGAAAAATACCTTTTTTTTGCTTCTTAATGAATTTGGAAAAAGAAGATGCCCAGTAGTGTGAGAGTTTTCTTGCAGAGACCAGAATGATTTCATTTTGATAAACTTATCTACCTGATTTGAGATGATACTGGGTTTTTTTGTTCATTTTTACATGTAACTTCACACAACGTTAACACCTTTGCTCTGCTCATGCTTTTCCCCACCACCTTTGGGTGTTGATTAACCTGTGGACCAGCAGCTCCATTCCATATCTTTCCCCTTCAGCCTAAAGAACGAATTAACAGTGCTGGGGGGTGGGGGGGCTTTTTAGAGATAAATTCCTTTGCCTTTTGTCCATCCGTAAATGTTTTATTTCATCTTCATTTCTGAAGGGTGATCTTGTTGACATGGGATCTTGAGTTGATTATCTTCCTCCCTTTCAGCCCTTTAATGATAGTTCCTCTGCTTTCTGTTTTCCATGGGTAGAGGTTGCCTCTCATCTATCACCTATCTAAGTGTCCCCTTTTTGTGCTGTTTTCTCCATACCCCACCTCTACGCACTTCTGCCTTGCAAATGTATCTGAAATTATTCATTTATTTTTTACTTTCAACAGTTTGACTATGATATGTCTGGGTCTATTTTTCTGGCTTGTGGATTATAGGCAGCTATATTGAACACTGCATGCTTAGTCAGTTAGGAAAATGCTCTCCCATAATCTCCTCAAATAGTTCCTGGGCATTTCTATTCTCTCTTAAGATTCTAATCATATATAGTTTGGTCTACTTCACGTCTTTCCTTCATGTTTGTTACGAGCTGAAATGTTTTACACTAAAAAGAATATCCTCAAGTTATAACCTCCAGCACTGCAGAAGGTGACAGAATTTGGACAGATGCACTTTAAAGAGGCAATTGAATTAAAAGGGGGTCATAATCTAATAGGACCTGTGTCCTTAAAAGAAGACATTTTGTTGCAGATATATACAGTTGACCGGGAAAGGCTATGAGAGCTTTAGCACAAAGTGTCCCTCCTCAGGTCAAAGTAAGAGACCTCAGGGAAAGCAGCCCTGTCAGGCCCTCTCCTCCAGCCTCTGGAGTAAAGCCATGAATGCCTGCTTCACTGCTTCATCTGGGTTACATTGTTGAGAGGCTTAGAAAATGAATGCAGTGTTTTTCTGTTTAGAAGACCCACCTGGAACAGCCTATGAGTTCACTGGCTCATTCTCATCCATGTTTGGTCTTATGTTGGACTATAAGAATTATTTGTCTTTTTTGACTTTTTTCTTTCTTCCTTTTCCTTTCCTTTCCTTTCCTTTTTCTCTTCTTTCTTTCTCTCATTCTCTCTCTCTTTCCCTCTTTCTATCATTTGAGATACAGTCTCAGTGTATAATGAAGGCTGGCCTTAGAATCACTATGTAGACCAGAACAATCTCAAATGCATGGTCATCCTCATGCCTCAGCCTTCCATATTCTTGGACTGCAGGGGTGCACTACCATTGCTAGCCAAAAAGTTTTCAGTTTTTATTTCTACCCTTTCTGCCTTGTTCTTCAGTACTGCTCTGTTCTGAAATATGCATTTGCTAGTACATGTTGTTCACACTGTGCACTGAATCCTTAAAAATGTTTAGCATTACTTAATCCTTTAAAATGTCTATCTTATTACTGTCCAGTTCTGGTGTGTTTAGCCCAATATCTGGGTTATTTCTGGTTTAAATTCTATTGACTGCTTCTTCTTTTAACAGAACGCTAGTTCCTTCTTTTTGCTTCCTTACCTGTCTCATTAGTTTGGTTTGTGCATGATGTACTAACATGGACTTTAGAGGTGAAGCCAAATGAGTTTTACCCCTAAAACATGTTGCTCATTTCAGGCTACAGAATGAGGCCAGTATAGACTTCAGTATAAATCAGTATAAAGTCAATAGAACAGTCTTCAGACTTTGTTCCTGCTGTAAGTAGATTTCAGCCTATCATTGATTTCAAAATTTTTGAGGCTGAGGAGTTAAGTGCTTGCTGCAAGCCACCCATTTAGCTGTGCTGGGAGAGAGCTTCCTACTACATACCTTCATGGGGCCCCTGATGGAGCCGTGGGGCCAATCCCTGGGATGCCTCTCCATTTACATTCAGATGCACCTTTGAAAAGCCGCTGACTCACAATTCCTGAGAATATGGTGCACTCAGATCTTGCCAGTGTTTTCCTACAATCACTGACTCCCATTCTAGGAAGGAACATGCTTTCTACTCACAGTTTCCAGTTGTGCGTCTTGTTCTCCTTAGCAACAACTGCTACTGTTTAGACTTCAACTCATTTCGACTCTTTTGTAGTCTCTACTACAAAGATCAGCTTCTAAGTCCCTATGTTTTCCTGGCTTGGATAGAAATCATTGCTAGTGCAAATACAGTCATATCCTGAAACCTTGTACAGACTAACAAAAAGTGCTTCACCGCTTCTTCCTGCTGGTTGGTCAGAATTTAATCATGCCTGAAGGAAGAACTCAGGCATATTCAAGAGGTGATGACATAAAGTAGATTAAAAAGGTGCCCAAACATATACACAGGGACCATGCAAAATAGCTCAGGTTGGATAAAATATCTGATAGATGAAGGTGAACTGTTGGAAAATGAGTCAATGTTGTAGGTATCTGTTGGCTTTCACAGCACAGTGTCCCCCTAAGAAAGCTATTCTCTGCTCTATTTGGGAAGCCATCTCTTGTCTAATCCAATTATTTTATTTTGCAATCTTTGCCTAGAAGGTAGCATGGCAGTTCAGCCAAGATAACCATAGTAACCCATCTTTCAGTTCAAGGTGCAGTTATGACACTCGTGAGAGACTGACTGGTGTTCTTCTTTGGAAACAACGTACAGTGAAGAGAAAAAGATAAAAGCAAACCGCCCAGCAGAAGTCTTGCAGGGTTAAGATGACCTTGATGAGAGGGCGCCACAGCCCTCTCTTCATATTTTGAGAGGATTTTCTGTGTAGAATCATCTTGGCTGAACTGTGTCACTTGGGATCCCAATACCTAACTATTTCTAGACTTTATGTGTCAAAAAATATTCCTGGTTTAGTGACCATGTTTCTGTCAAATCTGCTCATCACATAGGCTCCAGATGTTTTTGTTCTGCTCATTTCTAGAAACAATTCAAAGATATGGAAAAGATCTGCATTGAGGGATCATAGAGGTGAACCACATCATTTAACCACAACTTTGCAAGGACCACTGAAGCTTGGTGAGGGCTCTGTGCAATAGGGGAGTAATCATGACACAAAAGTTTAACTGTATCTCCTTGGTTACAAATGGGTGCAAGGGCATTAATAATATTATTACCAATTGGTTGATTTGTTTCCTTTAGAAAATATATTCATTCAGTAGAAATCAGCTATATTATTGTCTAATTGATCATAAAGTTTTATTGTGATTGCTTGCTATTGCTGAAAGCACCAAGAGCTAGAATATTAATGAAGGTGGCCTGCAAATTTAATATAAATCAAAAGGAAAAACATCTTCAGTAGAAATGGTCAACAGATGGCTCTACTACTAAACTCCCACTTTTCTTCACACATGTTCTTTGTTCCTTCACACACATACACACAACTCCTGAAGAACGATTTCTGCAACCTGAATATTGTCAGAATGCAGGGCCTGTCCTGAAGCACATTCCATTGAGAAAAAGTAAGACAAGCAAACACACTAATAGCATAGAAATTACACTTCATGGTGGTCAAACGTTGAAAGCACACTGTCACTTCTAAATTAATTTGCTTAGTATATTTATTTTCAAACCTAAGTGCTATCTCTGTTACCTTTCTCTCATTGCTTGGACAAAATTCCAGACACCCTAAATTAAGGTAGGAAAGGTTTATTTAGCTCACAGTTTGTAGATGTTTCAGTCAATACTAAGTTGGATCCAAGGAAGAGTGGTACATGGAAGAGAGCAGTAGTTCATGGAGGCAGAAAAGAGCAAAAGAGCAAGAGCAAAAAGGGAAGAACAGAGGTAGTGGTGGAGAGCAATTCTCTCTCTCTCTCTCCCTTATACTGCATTCAGGTTGTCTGCCCCAGGGCAGAAGCAGCACCCACACCTATAATCCTAGCAGCACTCACACCCATAATCCCAGGATTGGATCATGAATTAATCATAAACTCTAGAAGCCCACCCCAGGACTGGAGAGGCATGGGGGGGGACATCTAGATATAAACCATAACAAGTGCCATGAAGACAAAAACCATTTCCCACTTTTACTGCCATTGTTTCCCAGTCCCTACCTTACTGCCAATATTTATACTTGCCATTCAATAAATATTTGGTGGGTGAATATGTAAGTCAGAGTTTCTACGCCATCCATTCAATTTCAAATGAGAAGGAATGTTCTAGCAGGGGTGATTAAAGAAAACTTTTTGTAGCAGGCAGCATTTCACCTGGGCCTGGGATGCAAGTGAGGATTTGAATGAGATTGGGTTTGAGACAGGGGAGCCGCATAAACAAGGGCACATGGGTACCAAATATGCAGCACGGGTGAAGAATGTCAAATAGCTCTGTTTCATTGAAGCGTTTGATATATGAAGGTAAGTTGTGGAGAATGAGCTTGGAAAGGAGCTTTGATACCAGAGGGCCTTTTATTTCAATCTAAGAAGTTTTACTTTTATTTTGTAGACAATCGGGAGTCAGTGAAGGATGGCGCCCTGGAGAAGAACAGAGTGAGGGTGCAGAATAATTAATCTGGGGGAAGTGTGCAGACCGGATTAGAATGTGGAGAGACTGGAGAAAAGGAGAAGAATCGGCTATAAATTACTGGTGAATAACAATGAAGTCTTAAAACAAAGTAAAGAATCTGGAGTAGAGATAAGACAACATATAGTATTTTTTTCTTATTATGAATTTTTCTTTACAGACACAACAATTATTTACTGTCACTGGCTTTATGTGGGAGCAAGAGTCATTTTATTGCTTCTTTTAATAAACTGACCCTATAAACTACATCATGTTATCCTTTTTTGCACTTAAGATACACAAGGTGCATTAGTTATACCCGCTAATTCATTAAACCAGGATTTGAAGCCAAAATGTGGCTCTCACTGGAGCTCGTGGCAACGTTGAGAGCTGTGCAAACTTGGAACTCCAAGGCCATGACTTGAGGAATAAGGAGAGATGGTTTCCATTTCTTCCTTTTTTCTTTTCCTTTTTTTTTTTTTTTTTTTTTTTTTTTTCATACTGGAATTGAATTCAGGACCTTGTACTTGCAAGGCAGTTTTTGTGCTCCTGAGCTATCTCTTGTTTTTCACTTTACTTTACCTTTACCATTTTAAATTTGTAATAGGAAGCAATTTTTATACTCATGTTTAGGATGTACTGGGTGTGTGTATCCAGTTGGAAAGTTCTAGCACATAATTTAAAATGTAAGACAGAAGTGCAAAGTCATTGTAATAGTAGAGATGCAGGAAGTGCCACTACAGAGGGAATGTCTGAAATCCTATCACTGCCAAGAAAGAGATTATAGAAAACTAAAAAGGATACTCAAGGACCAAACCCTTTTGGTTGATTACATAGATTAGAAGCAGAAAAAGGAAACAGAGAATGAGCCAAGAGTATCCAAAAACACAATGTTATGGATGCAATTTTGTACCATATAAAGATAGGCTAAAGTCCTAATCCTGGGCTGGATAGGTAGCTTGGTGGTCTAAATGCCTGCCTGGCAAGAGTGAGAACCCAGGTTCAGTTGCCCATATCACATCCCTATAATGTCAGCTCTGGGGAGGCTGAGACAGGAGGATCATTAAGAGTCTGAACTATATAGGGAGACCCTATATCAGACAGAGAGAGAGAGGGGGGAGAGAGAGAAAGCCCTAGTCTCCAATAGTTTACCTTGTTATCTTATTTGGAAACAGAATCATTCCAGTTCTAACTATCTACCAGCATAAGCTAAGACAGTTAGGGTAAATCCAAACTATATATGACTGATGATCTCATAGAAAAGGGAAATTTAGGCAGAGAGACAGAGAAAAAAAAATAGCTGAAGCCTACAAAACGAAGATAGGCTGTGAGGCATCTAAAGGGCAAAGTACGCCAAGTTTTTCCAGCAACTTCTTAAAACATTCATGGACACAGGAAGGATTCTCCCCTGTAGTCATCAGTGAAAGAACCGTATTGCTATCACCGTGATGTCATATGTACTGCATCCAGAACTATGAGAAAATACATTTCTACTATTTTAACCCACAAAGTTATGCTTTGTTATGGCAGTGGCAGGAAATGAACATAGATGTCAAACTCAAAAAGTCTATTGGAAACATATATGCGTAAACTAACCCCCTACCCCTTCACCTGACGTACATAAAACACCGGGCTGTTTCAAAAAAATGAAATTGGTCAGTAGTGATGAATGCTACAGAGAGGTTCCTGAGAATAAGGACCAAACAAACTAGTTTATTTGATAAGTAGATACTGATTAGTGACTACTGAGGGATCAATTTCAGGAAATGGTGTGAGAGGAAGAATATTTCTGATTTAAATACCTAGAGCTGCCAGGTAGTTAAACAGGTAATATACTATGTTCTACGACAGGAATATGATACAGCTGAAGATTGCCTGCTCCATAAATACATGCCCTTTGCAAATCAGATTAGGCATTTATTCTATATCATAGAAAGAGGAAATCTTCCCCATCTCCCCCACACAATGTAGAGGAATTGGGGGATTGTTATTGTTAATATTTTTGTGCTATTTAGTTCTTTTTCTGTTTCTCCACTAAACAATAAAAATTTCCACTTCTTAGAATTACTATTTTAAGCATTACAACTGCAGCAAGGACAACTACACATACTTTTGAATCAGTAAATGAATATATTATCAGTTCCCTCCATGTAATGATAAAAAGGAAAACAGTAGAAAAGTATTTACTTTAGGAATAATAAAGGTTGCAGTTCAAAGTTCAGGGAAGAACTAGAGAACAAATAAAAAATGTTTTAGAACTATAAAAATAACAGTTTTGATAAAAACATATACGTGGTAAATAATATCATACCTACTATTTTATTTTCTGAATTTGCATTGTTTTGGATGTGGCTCATTCTTTTCCTAACTTCACAAGAAGAAAATTTAGAATGTTGATTTTATTTTCCTTCGTACCTAATACAAATTTTTGAAGTATACATTTTCTCTTACCTATAACATTAATTCTTGCCGCATATTTTGAAAAGTTGAAATTTCATTATCTTTCATTTGCAGTAGTGCTTTGTGAATTGAAATTTTGCTTTGACCCAAAAATTGCAAATTAAATATGTTAATTTTCAAATATTTGGGAGTTATTGTTGATGTCTTATTAATAATTTCTGATTTGTTTGAAATTCTGAGGACGTACTGTATAAAATTCAATTTATTTTTAAATATTGTAAGACCTTATTACTTAAAGGGTGGTCAGTCTTGATGACATCATCAGGTGGTCTCCACTGCAAGCAAAACTTACTCTGTAGTTTTCTGTCTCATGCTTTGTACATAAAAGCCATGTTTACTTGGTTACTAACATGTTTATGTCACATATAGCTTCACTGGTTTTTTCACTTTTTGCTTCACATTTAATGAAAAATTTTCCTATATACATCTCAGAATCTGCAAGTTTGTCTGTCACTTATATGGTCTTTTTCAGTTTTGTCTCTGCATTTCCAAAATCATGTGTTAGGTACATGTTTATTATGTATTGCTGTCTTTCTGATGAAATATTCCTTTCATTATAATTGAATGAACATTTTACTTACAATAGTCTTTATTTTGAAATTTAATTTGATGGATATTAATTTAGCTGTGCCAGCTTTCTGATGCTTCATTTTCTTTTTTCAGTACTGGGAATCGAACTGAGGACTCTGTGCTTGCAAGGCAGGTTCCCAGGCCACTCAGCCATGTCTCCGGCCATAGGTGTGGGTCTTGATGCAGTAATCTTTCCACAATTTGGATTTCAGTCTATGTTTTTGTATTAAATGCATCTATTGTACATACTATTTAGTGAAATACTATTTACTTTATCATCCTGATAATCCTTCCTTTCAACTGTGGCATTTATTTCATTTACCACTCTTACAGATGTTGTAAAGAATGTGAGGAAGGCATTGAAAGTTATTTATAAGGGGAGGAATTTCTGATCAATGTGAGCTTAATCACTCAATTAGAATACATGTGACAACTTTAAAGGAGACAAGTGATCAACTAATAAGTTAAATTAAGGGTTGGGAATATAGCCTGCAGGTATAAGTGCCTGCCTGGCAAGTGCATGGTCCTGAGTTCAATCCTTAGTCCCATGAAAAAGATAATAATAATAATAATAATAATAATAATAATAATAATAACCTGAATTAAATAAACCACATATCTTTGTTCAATATTTCTAATTTATGTGTGAAATATTGAAGTACTTTGACACATGGCTTACACTTTGTTTTTGTTTTCTTCATATCTTCTAACTTCAACTTATGTACCTGCTGTCTTTTAAGACTCTTCATTTTATGGTGGAACCACTGTTACTTTCTATCACATATTTGATGACATCTAAATGTCTAAAGATCTGATGCCAGCATTTAGTTTACAAGAAGCCAAGGAGCAGTACATATTTTTATTCAATCAATTTTCTTAGGGTTGCTTTTCTGCTGCTTATTTATTTCACACATGAACAAAACAGGAAGAAATGAAAAAGAAACAATAAATATTTTAAAAATAAGAGTCTCCATGGAATGATGTTACATTTAGCTCCCGTGGAATCTGGCTGACTGTGGCTTTCACGGATGTAAACTGGCATGGTAGTATCAATGAATTCACTTAATCACATATTTTTCTTTTCAACCTTTTCATTTTAGCAAGACTTATTCATAGTACACTGAAAGTTTTTGAATAGTTATACTTGGCACTCTAATATTAAATGATGCTTATTGTTCTGCTGTTCTGTAAATAGAAGTCGGTTGGGCTATGATATTTGAATTATGTGTCATCTTTTCTAAGAAATCTAATGATTATTCTCTAATTGGAAGACTACAATAGGCAGAGAAAATTTAATCAAATGGTTCATGAGGGCCGACGAGATAGATCAGTAGACTAAGCACCTGCTTAGGCAAGTGCAGAGACAGGGTTCAGTCCCTGGCACCATATGCTGCCCGTCCCCTGAGATATCTTTGCTGGCCTTATAACTTTTCAATACACATTTATAATTGGCCAGATTGCCATTGCTGTAATCAGAAGAAAATCTAAATATCATGGCACTAATGTTAATGTATTTATCATTAAAACAAATTCCACAGATTGTATCCTATATTTTCACCTTTTTTTTTGTTATGTTGGTCAACCTTCATCATCTCTGGGTGGAAAAAGCAAGGGTCAGTTTTCTTCCCAAACTTTATGGCTTTTTAATGAAAGTGATCATAAATAATTTTATATAACGATACTTCTTAAGCTAAAGATGAATCATATCAATGACTTCCTATAGTTTAGCTTCCTATTAGTATAGGATACCTTAAGTATTCATAGTATGTTCATATCTAGACCTGTCATCATGAAAATCCATAAAATGTCACTATGAAATCTCTGGCTTATAAAACTTTGAGAATTTGTCTTCTGTTGGCAAATTTCCAATCACCTCTTTTGATTATGTAGTCATGAAATTTAAACATTAGTTCCTGTCAGGTTGCATATTTATCTATTTTTCTTTTTGTTAAGAGTTTTACTATTGTTCCTGTTTGAGTTCAATACTAATTCCTAAACTTGCAACAAAATTTTGCTGATACTAATCTATCCAAAATAGATAATGCTACAGGGACCTCATATTAAAGAAATTGTAACAAGCCTGTCAATATTAAAGAAAAAAAACACACCTAGAGCCAGCACCTCTTTATTTTTTTACATACTGAATCTATAAGGTCAGTTTAGTGACGTTTTCTTTAGGCCAAGAAATACCTTGTTTTATGATGGTGCTTCTGGGGTGTGTGTGTGTGTGTGTGTGTGTGTATGTGTGTGTGTAGCTCAAAAAATTTATGTGGCTCAAAAAATTTAGCAGAAAGCTGGTGAGATTCTCAGACTTTTGACTTTAAATTGACTAAAATAAGACCAATAAATACAACTTTCATAAAAATAGACACTGTTCACCTAATTATGTGTTTGATATAAAAGCAAGTATGAAAAATCATGAAGATAATTTTCATAAGTCAGGGATATAGAAGAAATATTTTTCATACAGATTCTATTCAACAATGACAGATTCAGATTTTTGTTCAGAGTTCTACTTGGCATGAGAATAAATTGTAAGTATTGCATTAATTAAAAAGAATTATTGGCTTTTATTGCATTCTCTCTTCAAAACTAATAATTTAAGTATAAACTTACTATTCATAATACATTATATGAAGAAATGCAAAACATGAAATCACCTTTATATTGTGTGGTCTTAAAAATTTATTCAATAAGAAATGAAAAATAATTAAAAATCAAACATCCTGAAAAAAATCAATTTGACCTGAAGCTCTCAAATATTCACATACTGGTAGCTATTTTAACTTACTGACATTATGCTAGGGTCAGAATAGAGCCATTAGGAAGAAGAGAAGAGAGAAATTAAACGAAAAGGAAGGAGAGCACAAATAAGCTTATTTTCTAAAGTGGGGTAAGTGGAGGCTCATTAATTGTAGTCAACACAGAAGAAGGTTAATATTGGTAGGAAGTCCTATGGGAAGGAGAGAGAGAGAGAGAGAGAGAGAGAGAGAGAGAGAGAGAGAGAGAGAGAGAGAGAGAGAGTCTTTTTTATAACTGGTATAATGTCTCTAAAGGCCAAAATTAAGTTTCCTAAGATTTGCTAAGCACAGCAACATCCAGCCACAACTCTGATGATGAAGTGGGAGAAATCAAGTTCAAGGGGCTGGCTTGGGAAAACTTACAGAGACCCTGTCTTAATTTCTTATCAAAATCAATAAATAAAAGCCAGTTGGACTATTGCTTATCATTCTTTGGGTTCATTACCCAGTACCACAAAACAAAACAGAACAAAACAAAACAAAACAAAAACTTCTGCTGATATGATATGTATCAGCAACGTTCCAATTGATTTTTTTTTTTTTTTTTTTGTGGTAGGCATCATTGACCAGGCTGGGATTGTTTCCTGTGGATTCTGTCTCTATCCTTTCCCTGCTTCATCTTGGGAATTGTCGGTTTTGTCCTGAAATGTTGAGACCCACTTGTTGGTTGCATAATTCAATCTCTACATGAGTCAGGTGGTTGCCTAATTAGAAAACCTCTCAGGGTTTTACTGTTTCTGATAGCTGTGGTCATATCTTGGCACAAAGCTCTCTTTCAAAACCAGCAATGATACCATAGCCGTTCTTTCCTCAGGTCTATTTTCTTTGAAAGATAGATCATCTCTGAACTCTGTTTCTTGGGATTTGGAACAGAAAAAAACATAATGACAGTCAAATATTGGCTTGGTCACACGCCAGCTCTGGCTGTCCCTAGTGTTAAGCTCTGCACACTTGGGTACTACTGTCTTTAATTAAAGGCATTTGCATTGTTGGTGCCTTGATTATCTCTCTCTCAACATATATATATATATATATATATATATATATATATATATATATATATGCCTAATAAAGTAACTGAACTTTGCTTGCAAAGAAAAAAATATATATAATGTAAAAAGAAAGTATTTAAGAAAAGTGAAATCAGTTAGGCAAAATAGTAAAGATCTCCAGTTTCCAAGTGTAGAGAACTATGGCCAAGTGCCTCTTCCACATAAGTGACTCACAATTTTTTGTACGGTGCAGCATCAAGTACTTCAAGTGAACACGCCAGTGTATGAGGCATCTGATCAGATCAATCATCAAAAGAAAGAAAACATGGCAGTGCTCTTTGTTTCAAAAAAAAAAAAAATTAAAGAATAAAATTAAAGTTGTATTTATCTTCATGGGCTGGTAGAAACCGAAATAGGTTCTTAAGATTTGAGGGCACACTCCCTGTTGTAAATTCTATCCACTTACCTTTAAACTTTTTGTTTATACCCCACCTGCCTGATTGATTTGTTAGCAAGGGAAGATTCCAAGATTATAATAAGATTGGTTCTATAAAATGAATTTCACAGAAAGCCAAAAGAAAATATTAGATTACCAAGAAGTCAAATACCTGTAAACTCAAACCACTCCCTCCTTCTGAAATAAAAGAAAAAAAGCATCAAATTTGCATAGAATCCAGGGCTAACACTAAGATATCTATGCTATTGTTGTTCGTTACAGATTTTCCCCTGAGAGGAGGCAGGAAGCTTCATGAAAGAAGCTTAGCAATCATTTTTAAGTCCTTTATTGTATTTTTTAGCTATAACCCTGTGTTTGGCTCTTCAGCACTTACTCCAGGAATTGCAGTACACATCTTTAATTTACCGCAGTTTACTCTGTATTAATGTTCTGACACTAATGGAAAATGAGAGACTACACAGTCATGCAATTCCACTTATACTCCCACCCTTCTACTACTGTTTCAATGCATTTTATATATACATGCATTATAAGCCACAAAACACATCCGTATATTTGCTTTACAATAACCAATTACCCTTCAAATACATTTTAAAATGAAGAGCACAAATCATTTATTAACCTTAATACATACTATTTCACACTACATTGTTGGTCTTAAG
This sequence comes from Ctenomys sociabilis, assembly GCA_004027165.1. NCBI lineage: Eukaryota > Metazoa > Chordata > Mammalia > Rodentia > Ctenomyidae > Ctenomys > Ctenomys sociabilis. Next base: position 18,448 of record PVKA01000012.1, on the reverse strand, counting down.
TCCTTTTCTTTCAAGCTAAATGACTTCAACATTTTTTTTTTAACGAAATATGTAGTGGAGATTTTAAAAATGAGTTTTATTTTTCGAAAACGTCTTCACCTTGCCTTCTCTTTAGTGATATTTTTATGAGACAAAGAAATCAAAGTTGACCTCGCCTTCCCAATGCTATGTCTTCTCTTCTGTTTGGCATCGCTTCCAGTGCATATCGTGACTTCTCCCAATTAGGATAGCTTTTACTATTCTCTTTATCATTGATTTTCATTAATTTGCCTATGATTTACAAGGTGATTTTTCTTTCTATTTTTTCTATTTGGAATTTATATCTTGGCATTTTGGTTACTCTATGGAATATTATTTTTTGTGGTACCAGGGATCGAACGCAGTCAGATTTGGAAATTTTTGCTTAATAGAATGAGTGGAGGCAAGAGTACAGAGAAAAACAAACTTTCCCTAGTGCTGATGAGGGCAGGAGGTAGCACAACCACTGTTGAGCGCAATACGGAGGCTCCTCTAAAGCAAACGAAAAATTCATCTACCATCGAATTCAGCTGTTCCCCTTCTTGAAGTATATCCCAAAGGAATGAATGCAGTGAAATTAACCTATGTAATCTATGGCTATTCTCCATGGCTTTTTTTTTTTTTTTTTTTTTTTTTAAGCATTATTCACAATGGCCAAGATATAGACTTATCCTCAGTCCCCCTGCTGGATGAATGAATAAAGATTATTTACATACCTTCAAATGAAGATTATTAAGCCACTCAATGAATGAAATATTGTCTTTTTAAAGAAAAGTGGATAGAACTGGAGAAGGAAGATGGATATAGAAAACAAATACTTTATATTTTTCCTTCATATGGAAGCTAAAGCATTGATCTAAATTGGGAGGAGAATACAACAGTAATTGCTAGCTGTTATCAGGAGAGGGAGGCAGCTGAGAACAAGCCTGGATTCTGAGCATCATTAAGTGGTCTTGCATATTTCAAGAGGTTTTGGAGCATGCTTTTATTTTTGACTTTCTTGGCAAGGATATATTCATATAAATCTTTATATATATGAATATATCTTTTATATATGTTGTTATCAATCTTAAATATATAGAACAAACATTTTCTACTGGTGCAAAATGTAGAATTCTCTATAGTATTGGAAGAAAGAGAAATTGATCCCCTTCAAAGCAAAAACTACATACATTCGCTCTCTACGGAGCACTTTCGTTCTTTATCATCAAAAATCTTTAGTGGGATTCCTGAATGAGGCAGGCAGTTCTAATAATTGTCCTAAATTCTGACACTCTTACTGATGATATCACCATAAGAAATATTTTTTTCTCTGATCAGGAGCCCACATTTTATAATATAATGCATGAATGCTAAAATAATATTGTTTGATAGTTGCACATAACTATCTGGAATAATTTGAGTTTATTCTATGCTTGAAACAGCTAAAATTGTCATAACCATGGATATTGTATCGACATTGTTAGCTTACTTACTGATGTATTGAGGATTTTTGATTAAAAGAAATAAATCCTCAAGATTTTGATGTTAGGATGTTTTGTATTTATTTCCTAGCCAACAATACATTGAGTGAGAGATGATGAAGAGAATGCTGTATTTAAACCTAGATGCTTTAAAAAACATATACAGTGAAAATCTGGCTTTATAAAACAAAAAATATTTACACTATTGTTATTATAGAAGTTACATAAGCAAAATTCAATACACCCTTTGAATTATTGTTTAAATAAATAAGAAATTATGAAATAAAGTGAGAGTGAATGACCTTCAAATTAATTCCCATTTAGTTAGAAATTTTTGTATATTTCCACCTAAATGTTTTCCAATCTGTTGGAAACAAAATGAAAACAATACTTATGTAAATGTAATAACTTGTTATTAATACACAATCATCAGATTCTTATTAAGAGTCTGCAAATCAAGAATGTTAGTGAGCTTATTTAAATAATACAATAGGAGACAAGCTTTCCTTATTTTTTCCTTATCTAAAAGGTCTCCTTAGAGCTAGCCTACACCAATAGAAGTCTTACTTTCTAGTAAAAATAGGAAGCCACTTATAATCCTATGTAAATATGCCACAAATGCAATTTCTTCTACATTTCTTCACTCTCCAGTAGATTTATATCTGGAGCAAACAAATAGAAATATCAAAGACATCAACCCTCTACTTATTCTCTATGATTATTGGATTATTGGTCCTTTGTATCTGAAGTTATCAAAGACTCTTTGCTCCTGTTAAATCAGATCTAAATAAACCTATTTAATCTCAAGATGAAATACAGGATCAGCATGTCAAATACAAAAATTGAAGCAAAAAAATTAGAAATATATTATAAATTTATAATTTTGAAGATCGTGTATTTCCCCTTACTTAATCAAAAAATGAACAAGTGTGCAGGCTTTTGCCTGTAGCTTATACAGCTATATAAAGGTGGGATTGATATGGGATTACTCCAGATAACAAACAAGACGTATAAGCTTTACTGAGATGTGGAAAATTAATAGCTCTTTATTTCTTTCTTGTTCATGTCTTTCAGAAGATTCCATTATTATATTTGGTTTAAAGGGTTGGGAAGGGGATTGGATTTTGAAAATAATTTAACAATCAAAAGTCCAATGTGTTCCATTTAAGGAAGTAAACTGGGAAGTGTAATTTAAATCAGATTTGTGAGTGCTCCAATATGAAGTTTTATTGGATTTTAAATCATAATTAACAGAATAATAACTAAAGATGTAAACAGAAACAGAAATGACTGTACTATCAAACACCTGCTTCATAATTATTTGAACAACAAAATGTTTTTGAGTCTCCCACTTATTTATAATCCTGGCATGTTTTTTAAAATTCCTGTCTATGTATCAATCTGCTTAATTATTTTACAGCTCTCCATGAGGCAAAAACAGCTCAAAAAACAATCTGAGCCAGGTGACAAACTAGAAGCAATAAATCTATTACTGAGAGGTCAGCTTTTGTAAAATTACTTCTAAGTATTTGAAAGTTTCTGTGAATTAAACTTTCACTTAAAGGGTGCTTCCTTGATTCTAAAGTATCAACTTAAATTTAGATTTAGTGGAATCATAGTAATCTTGTAATTGAAAGGTAGAAAACATTGGAAAACTATCTTTAGAGAGCTTCACAGAATAAAAGCAGGTGTCTGCCATTCTGCCATAAAGAAGGCTATGTACATTTTCATTTGGCATCCTAACAATCTTACATTTGGTTTGAGCAGTACATTTTCATTTCATTCATCATTTAAAGACAGATAATCAGAAAGTCATTACATTGGCCGACACCAGACCCTTCGCTCGATTGTATCGTAATTGAGCATGGCCGAGCGTGTGCCAGATCTAATGGATAGTGAATATATTATGTCAGTAGAACCGCCTTAGTGAAGCTCCTAGGGAATAGATGGCAGGGGCTATGGTGGTGACATGCAGGATCACAGATGCTGCGCTGTTTCACTGATGGAATGATTTTGTAATTAGATAATCAATGGCGGGTGCTGTGCTATTGTGGACATCTCACTCTCCAAATGGAGACAGCACAATGGGCAACTCAGCCTTTACCTGTAATGGCTCAGAAAGACCAGCCTTTCCCAGAGTAAGCACCTAGCATTGGTACCCACAACAGGGGAATTGTCTTAGTGAAGAACCATTGACACACAGACATGAGCTTGGCTATTTTAGAAGCTGGATATATAGCAGCAGCATGACACCTGTTCCTCACGGCCCACCAAGGCATTTATTTTTCCATCTTGGAATACTAAAATCAGTGCAAAAGGAGATAGAGACTCACTTTTTAAAGGGATTCACTTCAAATTCTTTTGTTTGTTTCTGGCAGAACTCAGGCCCTTGAGCTTGCCAGGGAAGCACTTATTCTATTGAGCCATGTCCCTGGCCCAAGAGTTTCTGAGTCTTAAGAAACATTTTAGCATGTAACAAAGACAACAGTGATAGTAGAAATACTTAAAATTATTGAGTTCTTTGAAGTTTAAGACATTTTTCTGCATGCTTTATGTGAATCATCTCATTTATTTGAAAAATTCTAGTACAGAGATATTATTTCCATTATATAGAAAACTAAACCATTTATTTATCTGATAATTTTCCAAGAACATAGTATAGAATTCAAATAAGCCACACTAAATTTTATTACACAACTCCTCAGTACCCTACCTACAGTTACGTTGCTTCATCATTTCCTTAGTTTGACTTGAATATTAATGCATTACTTTTATCTTGTCTTCTCTTGTAAAATTAGTTTCTTCCACTGATATTTATGAAAGGCCTGCAACAAGCACATGTAATATTATAGATGATAAAAAGAAAGAAAAGCTATGGATGGATGGATGGATAGACAGATAGACAGATAGATAGATAGAAACCAAATAATGTTATGGGTATGACAAACATGCAGATATCTTGGTATCTTACATTCTTTCCACTATACTGGCATTTTAATTTTTAAAATATAAACTTAAATATGTTGTTTACTTCATTATTACACCACACATAATAAGGAAATGATACCAACTATTTTATAGAAGTATCTGCTACATTCTACCAGTGCATTAGGGTTATGGCATTTGATTCAATTTTCCTGGCAATAATTACCACACTTAGGTCTATTAAGACCTACTATGATTTGGGTCATGCCAAATAAAAGAGAAGCTTTTGTCAAGCATTGAGTATTGCCAGTTATAAAGAGGCTCTTTTAATGCTACATTTAAGAAAGCATATAATGTCAGTATAGAGCCATTTACATGCATACCACACCGGGCTGGTCAGATAGCTCAGCTGACTGAAGACCCTAGTTAGGCAGGAACAGAGGCCAGGATTCTATCCCCAGACTGCTGTGCTGGCCCTACCCCTGGGGCATGCTGAGATGGTGATTGAGATTGGGTGTGGTGGCACACACCTGTAATCCCAGTGCTTGGGAGGCTGAAAACAGGAGGATCACTATGATTCCAATTTGTAATGAGCCTCTATAGACCCTGTCCTGTACTTCATTTTTTTTTTAATAAAAACAGCATTTTACAGAAACAAGTGATCTAGTACAGTAGGAGTATATGGCTTATATCTAGATATCCTCCAAAGCCTCATGTGGTCCTACCAGGAAGTTTTGTGGATGTTAGATTAGGATGTGTAATTGCTCAAATGGTTCGTGGATTGGTTTGGCATAGTTGTGGAGCGTAGACATCTCACAAGGGATAAAAGGGAGGGGTGGCTGTTGCTGCTGCTGCTGCTTTACTCCATTTGGTGCCTCCTGTCTGCCCAACTTCACCATGAACTCTTTCTCCTGCCATACCCCCCTCCTGCTGAGCCACTGTACCCCTAAGCCAGCTAACTATAGACTGAAAGCTTCACAGACTGTTGGCCATGCTACACATTTCGTCCTTTAACTTTCAGTGTCAGGTATTTTGTAATGAGCAGAGTAAGACAGAGATAAGGCAGCACATGTGATTCAGGAATTGGAGTTATTGGCTGGAGACGTAGTTCAGCTGTATAAGTGCCTGCCTGGGAAGCGCAAGGTTCCATGTTCAATCCTCAGTACCACGTGCTGTGCTGGCCCCAAAACCCAGCATGGGGGCACATGCCTGGAATTCCAGAGCTGGGGAGGCCGAGACACGAGGATCACTATGAGTCTGAGTTATGGAGTGAAACCCTGAATCAAGCAAAAAACAATTTAAAGAAAAAAAAATTGGAGTTGTCAAGCACCGAATTCAAAATTACTAAGATTCAAATTTCAAACATTAGATAAAAGGAGGATATTTTTCACATGATAAGTTGAGTCAACATAACAGTTTCAATTGTAAATTTCAAACTCAATTATGAACTATCTGCCATTGGGTTACAGAGAGCAAAACAGAAAACTGAAATATCTATCCCATTATATATTTATATTGAAACAATGAAGAGCAATTGTAGGTAATTAAAAAAAGAAGTGCACAAAGCCTGTTAGAAAGGCATATTCTATGTATAAATAGAACTCCAAAAAAGAAGAGAAAATATTAGCCAACTAGTATCCTGTAATGAATTGCAATACTTTATAGTTTAATAATACAATTATATATCATCTCATAGTTACTATGGGCCCAAAACCTAAGTAGAGATTAGAAGATTGATTTTATTTTAATTTGTCTAATTTATTTTCAGTCATACTAGCAGCTACATATATAGTCATATCTGCAAACTTGACTGGAGATGGATGTATTTCCAATTTAATTTGTGTTATTATTGGTAGGATTTGTAGGTATTGGCTGAAGGCATTTTTCAATTTCCTGTTATTGAGGCTCCCCCATAGTGTAACTCATAACATAACACCTGGATTCCTTTTTATGCATTTAGTACAGCATTTACAGGGTATCACTATGCAGATTGGACTTGCAGTAATCCTCCTGTTTTCAGCCTCCCAAATGCTGGGATTGCAGGCATGCACCACCATATCCATCCTCAATCTCCACCTCAGTGTGCCCTGTAGTGAGAGGGGCTGGCATGGCAAACTGGAGATTGAACCCTGGTCACTGTGTCTGCCCAAGCAGGTGCTTTAATATGCTGAGCTATCTGGCTGGCCCAGTACATCTGGCTTCTTTAGAGAACACATGAGGAGAAGCATGAGGGGAAGGGAAAGGAGACAGCGATCTTGCAGGAGCACATTTGCACAAGAGAGAATAAATGTGTAGGTGCCTAACACCAAAGCTGTTATCTATTTCCTAATCTGTGAAATTAATTGCCATTATTATTTCTGTATTCTTTTCATTACAAAAAAATCATTATGCATTATCTGTATCCAAAGTGGAAGAATTCTTCAGGATCATGAGTACAAACAATGAGGCACTAATGAGAGGACTCTTGGGGTGAAACAGAAAATGAAGCAGGGCCCATAGAGATAGCATTGTGGGCAGAAGAACATGATGACCCTAGGATCTTAAATACCACAGAGTGCCACTGGCTTACAATTCCTAGGAAATTTCTCACCATGTTGGTGGCAAAGTCAAAGTTCCCAAGGGAGGCTCCTGATTACTGTGTCCAGTATGGATGCTAAAGTGGTTACTTCCCAGATTCACAGAGGACCAGAAACTTTGGTGTGTACTCCCTACTGCTGCACTGCAGATTAAGATACTTCCCATGAACTCACATCCTCTCCTTCCTCTCCACTCAGCGTCAGACCTGATATACCTGCAAAAGGTTATTCCCGCTTTGGGAGTATTGTTTTTTGCTCTCACAGACATTACCCCTAACAAAATTGTACAAATAATTGTATTAACACAGGCACTGGAATGTTTTTGCTAAAATTAAAGACATACATAAAGCCATAATTAAAAGTATGTAATAAAGAAAAGTTCTGAAAACTAGCCCACACTTAAGCACATACATATCTTCATAAAATGTGTGTGTTTCACCAGAGATTGCTAGGTTTGCACTTGGGGATTAAAGAACTCCTGCTTTACAATAAGAAATGAACAGTGGTGGTGACTTTTCAGGGGAAATTATGTAAGCTGTCTGGCAATGGAAGGACTAATGCTACGGATGAAAACAAAGTGGTGAGTTACTTCTTCATAACCAACAATAAGGGATTTTCAGTAACTATGGAAAGGTATAAACATTTTCACAGGAATACGCCTTTGCCGTAAACAACGCTCTCAACAAACAAGTGAAGAAAAGTTATCAGTATGGGCAGAAGAAATGTATCCCCAAGTGCAAACCTGGCAATCTCTGGTGAAACACACACATTTTACGAAGATATGTATGTGCTTAAATATAAGTTAATATCAACTTCTTAATACAGTAAGTGTGTACTTAACATACATGAACAAAATAAAACAGGAAAGTAAAGGATAGGAAAGTATCTTACTGTACAATTAAAGAAAGTTATAAAGGTACCACTCATTTAGGTTGATGCTAATAATTCCAAACTTATGGAAGTGGCAAATTTCATGTGCCATTAGAAGCTAGGAGGAATTTTAATACTCTAATAGTGATAGCATATAGCACCTGTTACAATGCATATCCTCTCTCATATTGTTTGCAAAGTTATTATGATTACAATTACAGGATATCTGAATCTGTATTAAACTAACACCTATTCTGAATGGAAAAAAAAAATATAACACAGAAGAAAATTATTTAAATGAGATGAAGAAAATTACCATATTCCTTGAAAATTCTGAGGAGATATGTCAAGGGCACAATGCAATAATTGAGAGTGAATTAGCCAGGTTATATGAATTAGAATTCTTAATGCTGGTCAATTTCAGAGAAATTTCTCAAGGTCATCAAGACTCACTTTACCCTAAACTGAATGAAATAATTATATTCCTTTTCTTCCTTGTCAGCCTCGCCACATCTCTTAGTAGTTTAATGCAAAACAAAAGTAACCTTTTAATTCTGCATGCCTAATCGTCGCTTCTTTTTTAAGAGGTAGTGTTGCAAGTATTTTATAAAGCAATTTCAATCCGACAGGCAAGTAATTTTATTACCATAAATGACAGGGAGAATTTTAACATAATGTCAACATTCATAGCAAAAATGATCTCATTTGGTCCTACTACAACTGCGTCTGAGTGTCTCCTGCCTGGCCCATAAGAATGAAAGTATCTTGCTCATTGTATTCAGAATATTATACCATGTCTCATATCTGTATTGCAACTGTGCTTCATAAGTGGGTTTGGGCAAACATATCAGTAATGATCCAGTCATTATGTGGATAATAAACATGTACCAATCTCCCTAAGAGATACCAGCCTTGACGTCTTCATTTCTTACATTAGATATTCTATTTCTGGTGAACGGTGGCTATGAAAATTGAGTCACAGAAGTTGGCTCATTCATTCATTTGTTCATTGTAAATGTGACAAACATAAAAAGCCCAATCAAATTAATTTCAAGAAAAAAATGCAATAATCAATTTTGTGCTTAGAACACCTCAAATAGAATTCTGTTATACAATGTGAGCAGATTCACAAAATCAGAGAACCTGAAAGCTTCAAATTTTGCCTTTGAAAGGCAAATAGCTTTTACTTTTAGGAACTGTATTGCACTAATCCTTTCCTCATTTCCCCATTTCCTGAAGAGACCTGCCCCTGGTAGCCAAAATGACTACATTATACAGAATGTGTGATAGCAGTGGTTTTTAATGGGATTTTCATTGCCAAGGAAAGGGTGACACCCTCGTTGCATAGTACCAGGATTTCCTCACAGGATGAACTGTCATTTCATTCATATCAGTCAAAGAACTCCTTTCGTTTCTCTGTTCAGTGAAAATCTGCTTTTTCATAATTTGAAAACTAAAACATTGCCAACAACAAAAGGCCTTTGACAACTTTATTGTCTGTCATAAATCAATCTGGCAAGATCAAATGACAAAATATGAAATGTCAAACCTATACTTCTGTCTATTAAAATGATAGTATTTGCTGTACATTTTATGCTCATATTTACTTTTTCTAAGCTACCAACAAGCAATACTGCTGGATGCTCAATGGAGAAAAATCTTACATTGCACAAATCAGGGAAGGAAATAGAACTTGAAATATGCTTTAAAAAAATCAGGTGAATTTTTATCAAGGCAACTATATAAATAATCATACTAACCACAATCTAAATATCACAAGTGTATTTAGACCTTGGACAAGGATGACGTATGTGAAATTTTCCTGTTTTAAATAAAAATAACTAAATGCAAGCATTTCAAATGATTTATCATAATTAACAGTTCATACTCTTAATGGAGTTACTGTTCTGAGTTCACAGGGTTTTCCTCTGATACATAATAAAGCAGATTTTGTGAAATCTAATATGCAACCTTTGAAATTGAAGAAGCTAAATAAATGAAAGATAGAGACTCATACTTTCTCTTCAAGAACACTGACAGAGGCTGGAGAGGTAGCTCAGTGGTCTACATACCTGCCTGAGAAGTGCAAGGACCAAGGTTCGATTCCCAGTACCACATGCTGCCCTGGCCCGGGAATCCTGGGAAAGCCATGATGAGAATTGAAACCTAGCACGGTAGTGCATGCCTATAATCCCAGCATTGGGGTGGCTGAGACAGGAGGATCTCTATGAGTCTGAGATAGTTGACATAGAGGATAGCACTAACATATAAGTGTTATCATACTCCTTAGGAAATGCTGAAGACAACAGCAGGGTAGAATGGATGGGTTTTATTACAAGATTAAAGTGAGGAAATTAAAGAAATGTAGATGAAAATATAGTCTCTGAGCCAGAACAAAATAAACTGTCAAGTTATGAGTATGTTCTAGCCTATTTTCACCGAAGAAAATCAGATCCTCTTACTTTTAATGAATTTGTGGTAATACATTTGTTATGGTTTGTCCCCCCCCTGAAGCCTCATGTAGTCACTGAGGTGCAGTTCTACAGCTGATAATTAATTCATGATGCAAGGGTGTGAGTACTGCTGGGATTATGGGCATGAGTGCCACTCCCAGCCTGGGGCAAGTATCTGAATATAATGTAAGAGAGACAGAGAGATGGTCTTGCTCTGTGTTGTGCTTGTTGCTATTTCGCCTCCCTTTGTTCTTGCTGTATTCTGTCTTCCTCCACCGTGAACTGCTGCTCTCTGCTATGGGCTGCTCTGCCTTGGAGCTACCTGAGAATGGACTGAAACCTCCAGTAACTGTGGGCTAAATAAACCTATCCTTACTTCATTTTGAGTATCAGGTATTTGTCCCAGCAATGAGAGAAGAGTTACCAAGATAGTATTTTATTTCCTGTTAAGTTTCTGTTTGATTTTTCCTTAGATCTTGTTACCTTTGAAACAATACCTGTGTAGTTTTTGCATATTTATTGTCTATCACTATGCCGACATTCCAAAGAGTCCACGGGCAGAAACTGCTTGCTCATTACTCCTTTCCCGACCAGCAGCCCACTTGGCTTCTATTCTGCACTGCAGTCCTTTGGAATGGATGAATCAATTGATTAACTCAGTGATAAGAAAAGGACATGCATGGGGAAGAGTAACACAAAACGTGCAGGCAAAAATAAACCACGTAACAATAAGCGATCACAACAACTATAAATGGAAATTAAACCAACAGCTTAAATACAGAAATGACCAAACAAGTACACACAAGAGCAGTAACGTGTATGAGCTAAATGGGAGAATGGAATGACAGCCTACAAATCAAGAAATAATTATTTAGCATATAAATGCTAAGGAAATGAAATTATTTAACTATTTTAATGAAAACTGGTAAACTAAAAGGCTAAAATATCATTAGTAATAGAGAGTGGTATTGAGTAATGATAAAAGTGTCAGTTTACTAGATTGGAGAAGAATTCTAAATTGAATAAATCTAACAACATAGCCTCAAAATATAAATCAAATACAAAAGAGGTGAGTAACTTAAAAATCATGCTAAGAGATTTTAACACATTACTCATTTTAATTCACTCCTCAAAAAAAAACCAACAAAATAACTAATAAGGACAGCTGAGATTTCAGCAACTTAAATTTGATGAACATATAGGTGTATGAACATCGACAAAGTACACAAAACATGCTGACTCAAGAATACCTGGAAGCTATATTAATAAAAATATTATATATATATATATATATATTCTCATCCATGAAATACATTTTACCTCCTTTATAATCCCATTAATAACACATTAATAATTCTAATTCATAATAACACATTAACAATTATAATCACAGCAATAACATTTTGTAATTAGATAAAATCAAGGTTCAAAACATTTGGAAAACTCAACATATTGCATTAAATGTATTATAGGTAGTGTAAGCAATCCAAACAGAATTATAAAGACTTAGAAGTGAATAACAGTGTAATGATTATGGGATGAACAAAAGCAAAAATCATTAAAAACCTAGAAGCTTAATGTTTACATTAAAAAGAAGCCTATGAAACCATCAGCATTTTCCCAAATGGACAAATTAGAAAACAAATGAAAGAATAAATCCAAAACTAAATAAAACCATTATAAAGGAATTAACCAAAGATAAAATAAACAATCAACTAAAGTAAAATCTGGTATGTTATAAAGACTAATAAAAGAAATACACTCCTCACAAAGCCAGGAAAATAATAAACAAAAGCTAAAAGGAGTAAGATGAAGATACTTAGCTTAGGGAAAATAAATAATCTGGAAGAAAATTAAAGAAGAGTGTTTTAGTAAACAAGAGAAAATTTTTTCCTACAAGAATTTGACTTATGAAAAATAGATTTAGAGATATAATGCATCATAAGGCTTCTAACTGTTAAAGACATCTCACTAGCAAATTAAAAACACACCCAAAACAGGCTATCTCTGCCCTGGGAACAGCCTCCTCTGACAACCACTGAGAGCCGGTTATGAATTATGCCAGAAGTCATTCTAGGAAATACAAGGACAGGGTGCTCCCACTGTCTGCTATGTATCATGCAAATGCACTTCACTCGGTATAACTTAGGATAGCACCTAGAAGGGTGTTTGATAGTAAATAAACTCTGACTAAGTATGTTTCTTCTGGTGTAGAATAGATTCTCAAAACGTTAGAAAAACATGTTTTATGATCAAGTTTTATATTTTTCAGGAATGCCTAAAATAATACTGTATTAAAATGCAAACCATTTAGATTAACGTATTCAGTGACATAATCAAAACACGAATATTAAAATTTGTGAAGAATTTAACAGCAATTTATAATTTAAACACTGAGGATCATTGTAGAAACACAAAAATTAAGAATCTAGTACCCGGGCGTGGTGGCGCATGCCTGTAATCCCAGCACTAGGGAGGCTGAGGCAGGAGGATTGTTGTGAGTTTGAGACCAGCCTGAGCTACAAAGTGAGCTTAAGGCCAGCCTGAACTGCACAGTGAGACCCTGTCTTAAAAAAGACAAAAAAAAAAAAAAAAAAAAAAAAAAAAAAAAAAAAAAAAAAAAAAAAAA